>CP144699.1:600000-912500 GCA_036885675.1 Vigna mungo | reverse complement strand
TTTCTACCTGTTTGTTGTTCCCACCAACTGATATACTTCAAAAAAATCTACTCCGTAATGCATGCTCTTTATATTTCAAACAACTCCATTCGTTATTAGTTACTTATTACTGACATTGAAAACAAACATCATCTTTCTCTATATCTAATCCCTTTCTTCCTCTTCACTTCAGATCACACCAGAATGGGACAAGAATCAGATCACAAAACCCAGTTAGTGTTGGAGATTTGCTCCATTTCCACACGTTCACTTGCCTGTGTTCATACACTTCTCTCAAACCACCCTTCTAAGCCACCTTTCATAGATTGGTATTGCATTCTTGGAGTGAGTATTTCATACATACTACACTACCACTTTTCTCTCTTCTTTTATATGATCATGCTAATTAATCTCTCCATATAGGTGGAAGAAAATGCAGGGTTGGTCACCATCCGCCAGCAATACCATAAACTTGGTAGGCTTAATTAACTCATTTTTTTTTTCTCTTTTTTCATGGTTTTTTTCTCCTTATAACAAGCACTGTTGTTTTTGATTCAGCCCTGCAACTTCATCCGGACAAGAACAAACATCCAAAGGCTGAAATTGCTTTCAAACTTATATCTGAGGTCAGTTTCTGATACACAGTGTTCTTGAGTAAAGAGGTTAATTAATTAAACGCTGATAGGACTTTATTTTATACCATGTTTGGATAATTTCTGTAGGCATATATGTGTCTGTCTGATGCTGCAAAAAGGAAAGGTTTTGACTCAAAAAGATCAAAAAATTTCTGCTTTGAGTGCAATGGAATTCCATATACATCTAAAAAGGTCCCTTTCCCTGGCAATTCCAATGGGTCGACACGATCTTACAAAGTTCGGAGAAATATTAAAGAGATGAGAGAAATGTTAAAGGAGGAGGCTAATGTTATAGAGAAGTGTCTGCGAGCAAATTTGATGTCAAAGAAAGAGTCTCCACTGTACAATCCTGCAGATTACAGACATGGAAGCAGATTCCTGCATAAAGTTGAGAGAGAAGTTCCGGTTTTCAATCCAATGAAATACTTGTACCAAGGATATCCTCATCTCAGAGATCATGTTCATCACAATTGGGAGACATGTTGGTGCTTTGATACACGAAATCTTGTGCAGAATCACAAGAGAGAAGCTAAGTATGGCTCTCCAGTGTTTGAGGTCAGATCACAGAATAAATTTCCTTATCAGCCATCATGATTCTACCTTCAAAAATTTCAAGTCATTCTGTACTAAATACACATGTTCATTGTGGATTTGTGAGCTAGGATTCTGCTTAGATTCTCTCAGAGAGAATGTGTATGTTCCTTACAATAGCGCCACTTTTTTTTCAGAGAAACTATATTCTGAATTCATCCTATCCAATATATTATTTCAGCTTATAATTTTTTCTTAATAATTTTTTGACAAAGACATATGTTATTACTAATTTATATTTAAAATAATATTTGAAACGAAACATACATATATATTATTAAAAACATTGTCAAAAAAAAATTATTAAAAGAACTTTTTATTAAAAAAATTCATTAATTATTGAAGGTCTTTTAAAAATAAAATGATAAATCTCGAAACAAACAAAATAATCTTGGACTAAAATGACAAGGATTTTATTTTTAGGTTTAATAATATATATATATATATATATATATATATATATATATATTATTAATGCATTACAACTTCTTTCAAGAAATTTTACATTTTCTTATATTTTCTATTTATTATTTTTTATTACACTATAATATTATTAAATAAAATCTAACTATACTTAATATTTAAAAACCATATTATTATTCTTCATCACTTCTCTACTTAAATTAACTACATAATTTTTCAACATGAAAATAACGATCACATACTGTTTTTCAAACTGTTTTTACAGCATTATACATACTTTCTGAAACTGTGTTGTTTTAGTATAATAAAAATACAGATAAAATACATAGCAGATCATGAATAACATTGGTTTGCTGATAGATTCCTCAACTTGGCACCTGAAAGTTCCAATATTGGCTATTAATATTACTGAATCACTGAAGAGAGTAAACTTAACTGAACAGAAAGCACCATTTCTGCAAAGAAATCATTAACCATTTTCCATGTCTACCTTCCAAATCATGAAAGAAATTCTGTCAACGTGTTCTATGTATATTCCAAGACTCTTAAATCTTTCTGTATTTTGCATGTAAGTGTAGTTTTCAAAATAATTATCATCCTGATCTCACAATAATTATAATAGTTCTGCAAAACACTTAGTAATTCATATGGCTATATATGCACACTTACAGTTTCTCTAGGGAAACTCTTGGAATTAGATAACTCTGAAGAACTTTCTTCTTTGTTTCTTCTTTCATGTGCAAGAAGAATTGCACATTTACAGGTGAAGTAAAGAAGCAAGGCTCCAAGAGAGAATATGATAACAAATTCAATGACAATGATTGATCCTAAGGCTGTTACAGAAGATAGAACAAGATTGTAAGTCAGAAATAAAATGTTTCTGTTTTTGATAAACAGATTATGGAAATCATTATGATAAGATGAAGGACTCTAATTTTGTTTTGGTGCATGTAAAGTGGAAACTAAATGCTTCTATATATATTAGTAACTTTGTTTTCAGTCAAATTGTGAAACTTGAAGCCAATGATTTATTACCATTTATGAAATATAGTACTTACTGTGAGCCAGAAATGAACTCATTGGTTGTTTTCTCATTAAATTTACAGTAGCTTCTGTGTATAATGGCATTGACATGCCATCTGTACAATCTGGAAAACATCCGTAGTTTCCCATGTCATTTAATGTCATTGTTAAAACAGCTCCATGCTCACCTCCCTGTATAAAATCAAGACAATTATGCAGTAGAAATTTTCATAAATTCTACAACACGTGTCATATAGAATCATCACTCACATGATAGAACAGTTGCTGCATAACACTGTTGCAGTCATTGACTGTGGCCTGAAATCTGATTCCATGAGCTTTGACCATAAAGTGCTGTGAGATAGTAACATATGTCTGAAGAGGCTGCCACTGATAATTAATACCGTGCTTCAATTCAGTTGTATTGATCAAATGAACTGGTAGGTTTGTCACCAACCATCCATCATTTACTTCCATGGAGAACGTCACAAAAAAGTGAGCCTGACCACCTGATATGATCCATCAGCAGAATGTTAAGCCTGCAAACCTTCTTTTGACATTATCATGTCAAGAACAACATGAATTGTTTAAAATATACACAAAACAATTACTCAACCTAGACAATACAACCATCAATACCACTACCAGTTTTATTGAAAGAATACCATACCAGGGAAGGTAAGAAGATCAGGATCTCCAATGAAAAAGTCAAACTTATCTTTCTCTTGGTCAAAGATAAGGGTCTCATCTTCATTACTCCTCAATATGATGAAGTAGGGGGCTTTAATAAATGGAGGGTCATTGATAGGATCAACAAAAATTGGAACATCCAGTGAATTTACTCCGTTCTTATTCCTGGTTGAGACTTGAATGGTATCTCCTCCATAAAAATTTTCATTTCTGAAGAACAAAATTCATCAGGATTATTAACAATAGTAATAACAAACAATAATTGGAAACCACATCTACACTTCTACGTGATAAATGTTTTCCAAACTAGTAATAATACATGTTTTATGAGACTTATGACTTCTGATTTAAGCTCAGTCATGTGGAATTACTTCTTAGACTAACAGAGCTGGATAGAAAAGACATACAAAAGCACTAGTGAGAAAATATTTTGGTGGTTGTTGGCATTTTTTGATTCATGAGTATGTGACATAAATCTGTAAACATTGAACATGTTGGCAAGCGTCACTATGAAAGTGCAGTTCAATAAAATAGATATACTTATTAAGAAGTAGATTTTGAACTTAATTCAATCTTACAAAATAGACAGGTTTGTATCCATTTATATATTATAAACATGTGTTATCTCTGATTAATGTGAAATGTACAAAAAATTCCAAACAATATAACTGTTTTAGTGAATTTAAGCAATAAAAAATATGAAAAAAATACCCCAGATACTGAATTGACTGAAGCGCAAAATTAATTACTTCCACAGAGCCTTCTATTATTAAACTGGTTGCAGTTTCATTTCCTGTGTCAACTGTAAGTTCACTCCACATTACTTGCCCAAATTGCATAGTCATAGGAGACAGAAGTACAATTCCAGATTGAGCACTAAGATTGACAGAAATATTTTCCATAGGATTTGAATAAGTTATCTCAAACCCGGTGAAACCACTGCAAGAGGGGAGCGACAAGATTGCACACATAAGGGCAGTTCAATTAAACCATTTTCTAAGAACTATTTATACATATGTAGCTTATACATACCCAAATCTAGGGCTTATTGAATCTTCTGTTGCTTGCAGTTGATTTGGAGCAGAAACAAACTGAGGTGGAACATTCAGAACAAATATGCACACGGAAGCAGAAGCAAGATTTCCATTTATATCAGAAATTGTATACCAAAAGGAATCATTTCCATAATACCCTTTATAAGGAGTGTAACGAAAGATCCTTCCATTCTGTATAAGTGAACCATGATCTGACTGAAATAATACAGTAAAAACAACCATTTCTCATATTAAAAACAATATGAAGACAAAGAATTGAAATATTCTTGATTATTAGCAACTTCAGACACATCTGTCTAAAAAGGACTTTGCACAGTAATGCTGAAACTTAGTTCATCACAAATGACAGCAAGTTAATGATAATTTTTTATTATGCAGAGAATAAATATTGAGTCGAATATTTACTATTTGACTGTATTCTAGATCACAGACAGATAATGAAATGTTTTGAAGATAATAAACCATTTCTTTGTCAACATCCATCATCTTCCAAAATGTAAATCATAATAGGACTTTTAGTGGTGAAAATTAGAATCAACATATATATATATATATATATATATATATAAAATAGAAAAAAGACCGTTATGAAGAGGTTTTAGTATGCATTCACTAGATATCTTACTTTTGAGAATTCAACTATACTTGCATTATCACCAGCAAAATAATCATTTGTTAAGACATCAAAGGCAACGGATTGGTCCTCCCAAATAGATATTGTATCATTTTTGGCTTTTGGAAAATATTCACCTGCAAGTCAAGCAAAAGAATCCTTAAAAAATCATATTCTTGGAGTAAATTAGACAACTCCAGATTTCTGAACTTGGAAATTCAAACTTTAAAAGCAGACATATTTTCACTTGGTCTGAAAACTGGTCAGATAATGGAAGGTGTATGGAACAGGTTCCATTAACAGCAGCAATATATCAGCATATAGAGATATAATAATCATGACACATGTATATCTGAGTAAAATAAGCAGCATACTTACCAAAATAATAACAAGGATAAAAAATATAAGGTGAATGTTCTTTGAACTTACTGCTGTACACATTGATACTCAAGGGACATGATAAGAAACTTTTGCCATCAAAGGAAGCACAAATCTCGTAAGTGCCAACATCTTTGGCCATGTAACTGCAGCTGTATGATCCATCCTTATTGTCTGTAATGTCCAAAGTTGAAAAGCCAGAACTATTGACAGAAGCAATCTCCAATTTCAACCTAGATTGTTGGGAGAGGACAGGGTTTAAATATGAATCCACAAGCTGGACAATTATTTCATTTTTGGACAGCTTTGGCACCTTTGGAGAAAACCTCATGAGACTTGACAAGGAAACATTTACTTCACCTGCAGCAAGCTAGGGGATATCATGAGAAATGACTGGGAGTAAACAATAAATATATGTGAAAATTATGAGCAAAATTTAGATAAACCCTTCAATAAAATTTTATCCTATTGAAATATTTTGCAGGATAAGCTGTTCCTTGAATGCACATTAATCATTTTATATGTAACAGACTCCTCTATGCAAATTTGTGAAGAATGAAGACAACGCCAATAGAACTCTAGCTTAGTTGAAGACAACACTGATATTATATCATAAAGACCAAATGAAAAACTTAAGCAATTGAGGGAAAATACATGAATAATTATATCTATATTACTTCGGAAGCAAAAAACCTTTGATCACTAAGCCTCCTTTTACTAAAAACTCTTCTTTCTGTGGGGTTGAGTTTCTTCTCTCATTCCTTCAATTCATTTAATTTGATTGTCGTGCAAACAAGGAGGGTTTCTCATGAAATGAAGTAGTGCATAAAAAAGAACTTTTTTTTTTCTTTGTATAAGCTGAGGACAACCTTATGAAAATCATTCCTTTTCATATAATGCACATTATTTACCTGCTTTTACCTCTTTTCGGAAAGAATGTCCCTCATTCAATAATATGTTTCCACAATATATATTAATATCATAAAATCCACTTTTTTCTGGTATGTAATCCACACGAAAATCACTTGCCATGATAAAGCTCCCACTCCCATTAGACTGAAAACATTGTGAAACTTCATTAGAGTCTTCACTAATTATGCATCAAAAATTAACTTTTGTCTTCCTTACATTGTTTCTCAACACTATTGAAGATGATGGCAGAGTTTCCATGTGACCGATACCATCATATCTCAATCCTGAAGCTATTCTGCTCCCTGATGTCAAATACAATTATAACAATAAAAAAGGAAATAATCAATTTCATACATGAATGTAGCAAGAAGTTTGTCTTTGAAAATACCATTACTGTCAAGCACAGGATATATGACTGGCATAACTCTGTACGAGTCATTTTCTATTGAAATTTGTACTTGAAGTATGTTTGCTTGGACAGGGGAAGGATATTGATAGATGTCATTCAAATACACAGAAAATTCTTCCTTTACACCAGCTACTGAATCATTTAAACCTGATCCATTAACAACGCTTTTCACCCCATCGCAGTAACCTATTTGAAAAGGAACATGACAAAGAAATTAGATTTTCATGCTGAAATGATTATGCAAGTAACTAAAGTCTAAGAAACTACTTAAAGTAGTGAAAAGCTAGCTTAGGCTTTTTTGCTAAGTAGACAGATAGATAGACAGAGAGATGAGGGAGAAGGAAAAATAAAAGTTTATATCAGATATAGTAAATGATCAAAACAAGAGTGAAAACAAAATGATGTTACAAACGACAAATCCAAATTTTTTTAAGAGACTCGGAATGAAACTTTACCGATAAAAACAGTATAAACATATGGCATGTTGGAAATGCTTTTATTATGCTTGGAATCATATATTGTCAATAGGAAGTTCCCTGGCTCAAAATTGCTAAACGAAAACAACTGAATTCCAGCATCCACTTCTTGAAAATGGAGATCTGATATCGGTATGGACAAGTTTGTGTCAGTTTCAACAACTTCAGAATCAAAAGGATACAGTCCAGAAACCAGATTTCCGTATTTATCTAACTGATGTATAAAGATTTCCATCTTGGAAGACAATTGCCATGCATGAGATTCAACGTTCCATTTGGCGATACAGTTAGAGACATCTATAGCTCCTGGCAATTTAGTAAGAGAGAGGTCAAGCTATTATAGATTTGCTTGTAAAAGTAATAAAATGATATATGGAAGAAACAGAGAAACAAACCCAACGTATGAAATTTATTATGAAAATGTTTGTTTATCAAGCTCAAGCATGTAATCAAGGTGGTCCAAATATGATATAAAGCACTTAATTATAATTGAAACAAAAAGCACACAACCTGGATTCACCTTCAATGGTAATGGAGAACCCTTCAAGGTTTGGTTTCCTCCTTCTAAGCTCAATGAGAACTTTCCAGCTTTCGTCACAATAAACTCAATGACTATATAATCAAACTCAGTCCACCCCATGTTAAAGATATCTGGAGCACTTGCAACAGAGCCATTTTCATGCAAAACAGACAACTTGAAATCAGGCAAATAGGACACTTGAGTCGTCTTAGAGATACCGTTCCCAAATGCATCTTTAAGTAGCACCATAAGCGTAGCTTTTGAACCAGCTTCATACTCATGTCTCACGCCCTTCCATGATGCAACGCACACAGAAGGGTACATGTTCCCTTCAGTAGGACGATAATATCAAGCATTACTTTACTATCTGGCACATACAAAACCAACGTAGCCTACACTGATAGATAATACAACACAAGGTATGAACTAGAATGAATAAAATTATCTTCGTTCCCATTTTGCAAAAGAGTGATGTTTTCCTTTTACTTTCAACAGAATCCTTGAAGTGATTTAAAAGGGTAGTTAGTTTTAGTTCCACCAAAACCTACCTACCTAACAATGAATCATTCAGTTCTATTAGACAGTTTAAAAAGTAAACCTGGTTCAACTTGGAAATGCAAAGATGAATCATCAACTTTGTAACGCTCCTCACTGATGAGTACATTAAACAATCCAACCCTGATGGGGGTGAAGAAGATCTTCCATTCATTTGGGTCTCCTTCGAAATCTGACAACACAGTAGATACATAGGAACTGTTCCCTTCCTTTCCATTCAGAGTTAGTGTGGGATTGAAAACTTTTTTGTCAATCTTATCAGCATTCTCAAGCACTTTTACTTTGATGATTGCTGTGTCACCGGCCTGGAATGTGCCCTTGTCATCCCACCAACTAAAAGCGAAGAGGGGAAGTTGTGATCTATCTGTCTCAAATGAAGAAAAAAAAGTAAAGATGGTGCAAACAAAACCTGTTTTTTTCAACTATTTAAAAGTGCTGCTTCATGGTAACCTGAGGTAAGATATTGAGAACAATAAACTGAGAAGAAAGAGAGAGCGCAGAGTGAAATGACAATGAGTGTGCATGCTAATATCTCCATTTTTCTGAGAGAATCTCATAGTGCAGTGCAGTGAAGGAAAGGACAGTTTATAAAGGATAGTTTTTGAGCAGTTGATGGCAGTTTACGAGCAGTTAGGCGGTGAAAGACTTTAAGGCTGTGTTCACTTGAGGGTGAACTAATGTTCACGCATATTCAGAAGCGATGAATTGAAACGAATCACACGTTCACTTGCAGTGATTTGCGCGGAAGGATTTGTGATGAATTGCGGGATTGGCACCTTTTTAATCACTCGCTGAGGAGAAGAAATGCTTAATATATTCGATTCTATTACAAAATCTTCGTTTTTTTGAGGTTGCAGGTTCGTGGTAGATGAAGAAGATGAGGTTGAAGGGCAGAAGAACGAAGTGGTTGATGAAGAACAGGAGCTGCGGAGAAGATGTTGGAGAAGACGCTGGAGAAGACGAAGTGAACCGTATTCGGTTCCAACACACGTATTCGGTTACAATCCACCAAGTAACGTGGCAATGGCAAACATGAAGAACATTGTTATGCATATTGCGCCAACTGCTAAGTTGAGAAGTGATGCTTTATACTATATCTCTGTGAGTTATTATATATTATTTATCTATATTATTCTAATGCTTTATACTCTGTAAGTTATTATATATTCTTTTCGATAAAATTTTAATGTTTAATTATTTATTTACATTTTATAATCAAACAAATTTCATTATCAAGTTTTAGGATTAAATTAAATTTTATCATAATAGTTATTATTGGAACCACTAATTTTATTATATATTTTGTTTGAAAATAGTTTCTCACACACAATTTGTAGTCTATATAACGTTTTATATTATTAACTAAAACAATTTAATAATATTATTTTAAAATAGTTATTAACTAAAACAATTATTAGCTGTCTTCAAAATTAATAAATATCACTTGCATAACAAATAAATTTATACTAATTCAAACTAAATTATTACATTTAAAAAAAAATTATTTCACTAAAGTATAATTTAATTAAATTTTTAAAATTATTTTTAAAAAGTATTCTAAATTTTTAACTCTTAATAAACATTTTTACAAAATATAACATTAACAATATCATTTATATTACTTTAATACTTAGGGGTATATTGGTAATCTTCAACTTCTATCAATTAAACAAATTTTTTAAAACTCTCACATCAATCAAATCCTACACTAATTCTCATAAACTTTACTTCTAAATTCACTCTCAATTACCTTCAAATCCACTCAAGTAAACATAAAAAAAACCACCTTCAAATATTCTCAAATCGAATCAATCACTTCCCTGTCACCCCAAATGAACACACCCTGAATTCATTCCCTAAGATACCCAAACTCATCAGCTTTTATTGTTTCATGCAATCACCAATACAATTTATAAACTCATGTTTTACTGTTTATTCGATCTAGACAAAAACGACTATTGAGCGGAATTAGGGGGGATTTTTTAGGGGAAACAATGGGGTTTGGAAAAAGATTATAAATTTGGGGTTTGGGTTGTGAAATGGGAATCGTGACAGAAAAAATAGACTATTGGGTGTTCTTTCTCTTTATGGGGAAGGTTACCCACTGGGAACACATCATCTGCAACAACAAGCTTCGCATACTGTTTGGACATGATTACTATAATGCCCTTTGTTTATTTCGAATACTTCTGCATTTTGCAAGGGTATATCCGACATTTGGGTGAATTATCATTTGCTTCCAGTGCAAATATATTAAAACCGTTGAATTTGATTTTTGTCAATATCTATTATTATCAGAATAGTTAATGCTAAGTTCAGTTTGATTTCAATATTGTTTTTATTTGAAAATTTTACTCACTTTTTGCTTTTTTATTTGTATTCTAAGGTTATTAGTGTAAAATTGCATAACTAATATTCTCTAATAATTCTTAGTTGTTTTACATTAAGTCTAGAAATATTCAAATTTTTTCTTTTTCAAAAATCACAAAATTTAAAAGATTAATTTACTATAAATAAAGTGTTTTACCCTATCATAATACGTTTTCTTATATTTTATTAGCATAACAAAACCTAAATTACACATTGTATTTAATAATTTTTCTTAAAATTTGTTCTGAATCTTTATTTTTTAAACAATCTTTTAACGTTATAGTTCGTTTATTTTTGTTATTAAATAACAGCAATAACAGATTATAAGTTATCATATTTTAACAAGTAACTATTTTTATTCATACAAGAAAAATGACACCTTATGTTGATTCTCTTGAAAATTTTAAAAAATAATTCGATTTATTGTTAAGTATTATAATAAAATATATATTATTCTCTATAATGTATTTTGAATTTTCTTCTCCTTTTCTTCAATATGAGAACTGATGTAAAATAAAAGTTGCATGAAATAATTAAAAAATATCAAATAATTATATTTAATTATATTTATTATATATTATTGTAGATAAATTAAACTTTGAATATATCATTCCACTTAATTCAATCAGTGAATATGAATTAGACTTTCTCAATAAAATGAAAATTAAGTTTGCCAAAATAAATCATTCATTGTTATTGATCACCATTAAAGGCAATACGGAAATTAAAATTATCAACAAAATTATTTAGCAAATAAAGAAAATATAAATGTTTAAGAATAAAAAATATGAAACCCTAAATTATTTTAGAATAGAAAATAGAAAAGGAAGGAGACAAGAAATAAACGGTGCAATATGAATAGTTTCAAGTGGGTCACTGTTTTGATAGATAAATTTTTTACATTTATTTAATATTAAATTTTTATTTTTCTTTTTTTAAAAGATATAAAATTTATTTTTTGTAATTATTTTATTTTTATAATATTATTAAATAAATGTAAATATATATAATCTTACTGTTATTCTTATCATTAATATTAAGATTAGTATTAGCACTTTCTATGAAATAAACAAAATATGTAAAAAAAAACAAAAATTATATCCCAATTTGGTGCTTATTTATTATATTTATAATATGGCTTTGTCTCTCATAACATCATGTGACTATATAGGATAAGATTAGAGAAAAAAAAAGGGTAGGGATGTCTCATTTTGTGGTTGGAAATCACAGCAAGCTGAAAATGAGTGGTGTTTTGATGTGTATGGAACTAAATAATTCATCCAAAAATATTACATTAGTTGTTTTTTATTTTAAAATGTTACATTATATTTAAACAATTAATTTCAATTATTGTTATAGTGAAAAACTATAATAAAAAAATTAAACTACTTGTTATGTTATGTATTTTCAATTTAGGTTTAAATATAGAACTTAATCATTTTAATAATAAAAATTTAATTCTTTTTACAAAAACAAATATCTTTTTGTGCAAATATTAAGTAATTGAATGGTTGATAATGCATAAAAATATTTTAATTTAAACATAATATAAATCTTAATGATAAAAATTAAATGACACTGAAGATATAATATGCTTCATGAAATTAATTTTTCTTATTCTCTTCTAATTAAATCTATCTGAAGTTGGCAATGACAGAGATATTTTTGTCTTAAAGTTCTCCGTGTGCAAAGTCTGAATGTAAAATTGGGACAAGGACTTAAAATACTATTTTTCAGATTTGTATGTACGTATTTACCTACGAGTACCTTAATTTTGGTATGTACTAGTTTCATACTGTGTCGGTGTGCAGCAAAAATAATTAAAAAAATAAGATGGCACATGAGAACATGAAATAATTAATTAGGTCAACATAATTAATAACAATTAATAATATGAGAACAAAACATTGAAGAAAAACTGAAAATAGTTAAATATTATAAATTGAATTTAATGTTGGAAATTAATGAGATTAACTTTTTAAAAATAAAAAAAGTTAAGAAAAAGACATTAATTTATTGTTTTAAGGTTTTTTATTAAAATGAATATTAATTTTTTATATATGAGTCGAGTTAGACTATGTCTCATTGATATTGTAATTTTTGGATAATTTCTTTTACAAAATTTATAAGTGATATCATAATACAAGACTAGTGTTACGGTTGACCTTTCTTTTTCCAATATTTATTTTTTTAACCTTTTATTTTTTTTGCAACACAGTTTTTTCTCTAATTTTACAGTGGTTTGATTTGTTTTATATTCACAAAATTCAATCGAATGAACTTTTTCTATCATCATGACTTTTATTATAGTTATATTCAAATGGTATATTATTAATTATAATAAATCAAATAGTTTTAATATTTCACATTTAAATATTATTATTATCTTTTTTAATATTTTTATTTATTGTTTAATTTTTGAGATAAAAATATTTGATTGATAATAAAAAAAACATACTTTTCTATTTTATTTACTTATTTTTTATTTTATTTGATTCTTAATTTTTTTTTAATAAATTTTATTTTTTTTTAAATGTTTTCGTTATCTATCAATAATTTAATTAGATTGATATCTCAATAGTTTCATTTGATATTTAATATATTTTCCATCTTATCATATATTTAATTATATTTTTAGTTTTGATTTCCTTTAGTAATATATCAAATTGCTTTTAAAATACTATTTGTAAGATCCGATAAAATAAAAGTATATTATTTTATAATTTTTAATATTAAATATTTATTTAAGGTATTTATTGAGTGATAAAAAGTGTTTAGATGATATGAAAATTAATTAATAATCAATTTAATTTTAATTTTTGAGATTTGCATGAAGATAGGTTCATATCTCTTTGTTGGTACTGTTATATCAATTAATTAAGTTTGATTTAGTTGTAATTTATAAAAGTGTGACGCGGGAAAAACATTTTCTTTGGACCGTGTGATATGGGAAGATGATGGTTTGATAGCGATGACTTTTTTGGTTGTGTGATGCGAGAAAGATATTCTCTTTGGCTGTGCGATGCAGAAAGATGATAGTTTGTGTTGAAATGTATTGTATTTCTGGTAACAGGTTTTTTGGTATTTTCCGTTTTCTCTTCCAAACTTTAACAGTTTGATAGTGATGACTCTTTTGGTCGTGTGATACGGGAAAAAGATTCTCTTTGGCCGTGTGATGTGGGAAGATGATGGTTCGGTAATGATGACTCTTTTGGCCGTGTGATGTGGGAAATAGATTCTCTTTGGTTGTGTGATGCGATAAGAGATGGTTTGGTAGTGATGACTCTTCGGTTGTGTGATGCGGGAAGAGGTAGTTTGGTAGTGATGACTCTTTGGCCATGTGATGCAGGAAGAGATGGTTTGGTGGTGATGATTCTTTGTGTGATGCGGAAAAGAGGTTCTCATTGGTTGTGTGATATGAGGAGAGGATGTTGGGTGATTCGTAATTAACTGGTTATGGTGATTAGGCGGTGTGGTAGTGTAGAAGTAAACGACATGGATTTATGTTGTAATGTTAATGTTGTGATGATTTATATTTATTATTTGGTTATTATTGTATATTGTGTGATATGATACTTCTGGTTGCTCACTTTGAAATGTTGTGGTTGTGGTTTCCACTTACGATGTACGAGAGTATATGATTTGCAGATAAGATCAGATTTAAGTAGTTGAAGAGAGTTGAGATGTTATGTTGGGAGATTTATTATTTATGTTTTATTATTTAAAAGTTTTCCGATATTTTTATGTAAAAGTGATATTATGAGGTTTTCAGACAATAGTTAAGATTATTTTTAGCTTCCGCAATATTAATTGAATAAAGTTAAGGTATTTATTGAGTGATAAAAAGTGTTTAGATGATATTAAAATTAATTAATAATTAATTTAATTTTAATTTTTGAGATTTGCATGAAGATAGGTTCATATCTTTTTCTTGGTACTGTTATATCAATTAATTGAGTTTGGTTTAGTTGTAATTTATAAAAGTGTGATGCGGGAAAAACATTTTCTTCGGGCCGTGTGATACGGAAAGATGATGGTTTGATAGCGATAACTTTTTTGGTTGTGTGATGCGAGAAAAAGATTCTCTTTGGCCGTGTGATGTAGAAAGATGATAATTTGTGTTGAAATGTATTGTATTTCTGGTAACTGGCTTTTTGGTTTTTTTCGTTTTCTCTTCCAAACTTTAACAGTTTGATAGTGATGACTCTTTTGGTCGTGTGATACGGGAAAGAGATTCTCTTTGGCCATGTGATGTGGGAAGATGATGGTTCGGTAATGATGACTCTTTTGGCCGTGTGATGTGGGAAATACATTCTCTTCGGCCGTGTGATGCGATAAGATATGGTTTGGTAGTGATGACTCTTCGGTTGTGTGATGCGGGAAGATGTAGTTTGGTAGTGATGACTCTTTGGCCGTGTGATACAGGAAGAGATGGTTTGGTGGTGATGATTCTTTGTGTGATGCGAAAAAGAGGTTCTCATTGGT
Source organism: Vigna mungo (assembly GCA_036885675.1). Classification (NCBI taxonomy): domain Eukaryota; kingdom Viridiplantae; phylum Streptophyta; class Magnoliopsida; order Fabales; family Fabaceae; genus Vigna; species Vigna mungo. The sequence continues at coordinate 897,386 of CP144699.1, read as the reverse complement.
TGTGTGATATGAGGAGAGGATGTTGGGTGATTCGTAATGAACTGGTTATGGTGATTAGGCAGTGTGGTAGTGTAGAAGTAAACGACATGGATTTATGTTGTGATGATTTATATTTATGATTTGGTTATTATTGTATATTGTGTGATATGATACTTCTGGTTGTTCACTTTGAAATGTTGTGTTTGTAGTTTCCACTTACGATGTACGAGAATATATTATTTGCAGATAAGATCATATCTAAGTAGTTGAAGAGAGTTAAGATGTTATATTGAAAGATTTATTATTTATGTTTTATTATTTAAAAGTTTTCTGATATTTTTATGTAAAAGTGATATTATGAAGTTTTCAGACAATAGTTAAGATTATTTTTAGCTTCCGCAATGTTAATTGAATAAAGTTTATTATCTTTCATAAATGTTTTATTGAAAGATTTTGAAAAACAAAATTTCACAATCATATCACAAAAATCAGGATGTTACACTATTTTTACTCGTTTTTAATATTTTTATAATATATAATACTAATTTAATATATTTTATATAATTTTTTATTGTTTAACTTATTATTTAAGTATAACTTTATCACTACAAATGTATAAATATATTCCATTTACCATAATATAATAATTTAATACTATTTTCATGATTTTTATTTACCACCTGTAATATAGATTGAAGTTCTAAAAGATGAAATATATATCTTAAATTTTAATTATTATCAGTTTATTTTTTTTTATGTAATTTTGTCAATGATGTATTATAATATTTATTTCTGTATAAAAACATATATTTCATTACAATTTAGAGTAAAGAAGTAAAGAAATATTTAAAATAATTTTAAATTTTATTTTCTATAATTTTTTAAAACTATATTTAAAATTGAATATATTTTATTTTCTATAATTTTTTAAAACTATATTTTAATTTTATCAGCTTTATTTCATTAAAATTTGTAAATTTAATCCATATTTTCTTTGTCAGAAAATTTCATTTTGTACTATAATTTGAAATATATTCAATTATATTTTTTCAAATATTTGATATTGAAGAAACTATTATTATATTGAATATTTAATAATATTATATTTCATTTATCATAATTTTTTATTGTTTTATAAAAATTAATTAATTAATATTGAAACAGTAAAAAAATAATATGGATGTGTATGTAAAGATTAATAAGTAATGTACAGTAAGGATGAAAATATGACAAAAATTTTATATTAGGTAAATATAAGTATAAAGATAAAGATAAATATATTTTTTAGAAATAAATATTAGATAATGAGACTTCCCGTTGTCATACCTGATGAGAAATAATAAAAGATGTAATTGGTGAAAACCAATACGTTGAACTTGATTGTATTGGTGATTTAATGTTTTCTTTTTTAAAATTTTCAAATGTAATTTAAATTTGTTTAATAAATAAAGTTTATTATATATATATATATATATATATATATATATATATATATATATATATATATATATTATGTTATCAATTATTTTCTTCAGAAATATCAGTTTATATTTTTATTTCCTATTTTAATATAATGTATTAATTTTTCATTTTCTTTATATTTTTTTTTGTATAAAATTGTTTTTGCTAAAGTACCTTATTATAATTTATCAATTAATATGCTTATTATGATACATTTTAGTAGACTTTTATTTATTTTGTGTGATACAAATTAAATCAAATGATCTTTTATATATATATATATTAGTTAATTATTATTTATTAAAATTGATTCAATCAAAACTCAATCACAATCGAATTATTAAATCTTGAATCAATGTCTTGCTTCAATGATTGGTAATTTTTAAAAATATTACAAACATCTCTAAAATTATTAAAAAAAAAACTCTTTACTCTAACGAAAAAAAAAGAGAGTTAAGAACCTAACGGAAAAATCGTGGCAAACATATCCTCAATTTGAAACATTTAAGATACAAATAATTCATAGCTTTAAAAGTTTTTCTGAATTCAAGAAAAGGAGTTGTACTTAGAATCAATGATTCATTTCAATAGTTTATGTGAATTCAGAAAATATTAATAGACATAATTTAACACATGAAAGCAGTGTTGGGCTATCATTGTTTAATTATTAATAGACATTATTTTCGTCAACATTTTATTGTTTAGAAAATATTCATCAATGTCAACAACCTACTAACAATATATGTTAATTAATAAAAATGTAAAAGGAAAGAAAAATATACTTTAACATACATAAATTTTTTATATTTATTTGATATTTTTTATTTTTTATTTATGTAAAAATGTGTTATTATATTATTACTCAAATTAAAATATAGTTTCAAATTTTTACTTTTTTTTTTCTGAAAACATTTTTCCTTTCATTAAATTCACCTTGGATACAGATATGAAGTTTTGAAAAAGTCATAAAATGTTGAACAAACCATTCTTAATGCATTCAAAGTGTAGGTCAAACTTTTGCTCTTTTATTCTTCAAAGTTGTATGCATAGGCATCAATAATACATACATACCTCTCTTTTTACCTTAGGATGCTACCAACCATTATATCTAATATTACCAAATCAGACCCACGTCTTCTTCAATAGTTAATCATTTGTTCTTTGAATAGGGTTTTTATTTTTCATTTAGTAAGTCTCATTCTCAAATTAATCAAACAGTAAAAAGCAATATAGGCATCTACCTATATTTTCATCTCTGCTAAACTTAGCCTTTGACCTAATTTTCTAAAATTAAAACTTAAAACGTTTCTGTTAGTTATAAAATCAATTCATTAAACGTATATATTTACATTAATTTAAAACAATGAAGCTTTAAATACGTTTATTCATATTGCATCATAGGGGCATAATCAAAGTAAGATTTAACAATATCAGTTGCTTGATTGGTGTTAATCTATTTTCATATGCAGGATATGTTATTGGTTGAAACTCGCAACACATAGCCACGGAAACAGAAATGATTTTGAATTCAATACCATAACATAGGCCTTAATAATAATAATAAATAAAAAAACAGGCCTTGATGTTTGAAATGTTGCCATATGGAGAGATTAACGTTAATCTCTCCATCTCTTTCTACCTGTTTGTTGTTCCCACCAACTGATATACTTCAAAAAATCTACTCCGTAATGCATGCTCTTTATATTTCAAACAACTCCATTCGTTATTAGTTACTTATTACTGACATTGAAAACAAACATCATCTTTCTCTATATCTAATCCCTTTCTTCCTCTTCACTTCAGATCACACCAGAATGGGACAAGAATCAGATCACAAAACCCAGTTAGTGTTGGAGATTTGCTCCATTTCCACACGTTCACTTGCCTGTGTTCATACACTTCTCTCAAACCACCCCTCTAAGCCACCTTTCATAGATTGGTATTGCATTCTTGGAGTGAGTATTTCATACATACTACACTACCACTTTTCTCTCTTCTTTTATATGATCATGCTAATTAATCTCTCCATATAGGTGGAAGAAAATGCAGGGTTGGTCACCATCCGCCAGCAATACCATAAACTTGGTAGGCTTAATTAACTCATTTTTTTTTTCTCTTTTTTCATGGTTTTTTTCTCCTTATAACAAGCACTGTTGTTTTTGATTCAGCCCTGCAACTTCATCCGGACAAGAACAAACATCCAAAGGCTGAAATTGCTTTCAAACTTATATCTGAGGTCAGTTTCTGATACACAGTGTTCTTGAGTAAAGAGGTTAATTAATTAAACGCTGATAGGACTTTATTTTATACCATGTTTGGATAATTTCTGTAGGCATATATGTGTCTGTCTGATGCTGCAAAAAGGAAAGGTTTTGACTCAAAAAGATCAAAAAATTTCTGCTTTGAGTGCAATGGAATTCCATATACATCTAAAAAGGTCCCTTTCCCTGGCAATTCCAATGGGTCGACACGATCTTACAAAGTTCGGAGAAATATTAAAGAGATGAGAGAAATGTTAAAGGAGGAGGCTAATGTTATAGAGAAGTGTCTGCGAGCAAATTTGATGTCAAAGAAAGAGTCTCCACTGTACAATCCTGCAGATTACAGACATGGAAGCAGATTCCTGCATAAAGTTGAGAGAGAAGTTCCGGTTTTCAATCCAATGAAATACTTGTACCAAGGATATCCTCATCTCAGAGATCATGTTCATCACAATTGGGAGACATGTTGGTGCTTTGATACACGAAATCTTGTGCAGAATCACAAGAGAGAAGCTAAGTATGGCTCACCAGTGTTTGAGGTCAGATCACAGAATAAATTTCCTTATCAGCCGTCATGATTCTACCTTCAAAAATTTCAAGTCATTCTGTACTAAATACACATGTTCATTGTGGATTTGTATGAGCTATGATACTGCTTAGATATTCTCTCAGAGAGAATGTGTATGTTCCTTACAATAGTGCCACTTTTTTTATCAGAGAAAATATATTTTGAACAGTCAATTATTTTGTAATATATATTTATGAACTTAAAACAATGTGTTATATATCTTTAAATAAAAGATATTATTAATAATAGCCACATAAAGTTTCTGTAATTGTATAATAATAACAATATACTATGCTTGACAATTTTTATGTTGTAGCTATAAAAAAAGTAGGTGTTGATGCTACCACATAATATAATTATTGCTTACTAGGTTGTTGATCTTCTTACGTATACTAATCAACTTCAAAATCTTTTTTTTTTCAAATTATCCATGTTTCTTCCTTGTTCCTCTTTAATATATATGAAGTCACATTTATCTTTTATTAAGAGTGTGTTTGGATTTGAAAATATATTTAGAAAAGTGAATTTGAATATATTTGAAAAGAAAATGAAGTGAATAAATCTTTAAATTAAAGAAAAGATATTGTGATTTGAGATAAAAATTTGTGAAAGTTTGTAATAAGATAAGTATGATAGATTTAAAAAAAATATAATTATTATTTTATCTTTTGGAGAAAAATATAATATAAAATTATTATTATTATTATTATTATTATTTATTAATAATATTAATTTTTTATTATTAAGATATATTTTACTTATATTATTTCTATACTTTATTTTGGTATTAGTATTTTAATTATTTTATTAGATAGGGGAGGGAAGCCCAAAAAATTAGTTTAAGTTTGATTTGTCTGGCTCTTCATTAAAAAAAAGTTTAAAATAGTAAATATGATAAAACACCTGCCAATATTCGCATTATAATATTTAAGTAATGAAATCTTCTTTTAAAATCTGCTCGAGTTGATTTTTATTATAGATTTTGAAACGTATTAAATAGTTGATTAAATATGCATATAATTAAACACAGCATCTATTTAAATAATAATTTTTTATTAAATTTGCGTTACCTTCTTCAATAAAATGTCTAATTTATCCTGTGTTTTACAAGTAAGTTTGACAAATGTACAATCATATATACATCTTTCTATATATATGATCTTCGTGTATCTATTATTTATTGATTAAAACAATTATGTATACTTAAATATGACAAAGAATAAAATAGTTTCATTTCGATATATTCTTTTACACTATCCAAAGTATATTAAAAAATATTTTCGTATAATACACACTTAAATAACTATTTCAATATATCTATTATTATATACTTCATTTTATATTTTTGTGTTTAGTACTTTAAAAATGCGAATATATTAAATTCTAAAATATTGTTTATATATATATATATATATATATATATATATATATATATATATATAATTTTGATATAATTTGATCCTAAAATTTTAGAAATAAATTAATATATTCTTTCTAAGACAACTGTGTTAAATTTATTTAATGTGTTAAACGATGTTTTAAGCTGATATTTAAGTGGTTTACATTGTCTTTGGAACAATGATAAGTGAAAAATATTTGTTTTCATAATTATTAATTAGCCCAAAGTTGTAATTATTCATAAAACAATGTGTTTTCTTCATAAAAAAGTCCTAATAATAAGTAGGAAAGTAGTGTATAAAATTGTACAGAAATTTTCGCTCAGCACACTATCACATCGCCAAGCATGCCTTCATTCGCTCAGCTACAAGGAAGAATTTTCGCTTAGCGCACCATCACAACTCGCTAGCGAATCGGGTCAGTTAAAGGAGCAACAATTGAGTTTTCGCTCAATGCATGCATAACTGTGCGTTGTGCGAATTAACTAAATCTGAATTGGCTTTTAAGTTCTAGACAGACAGAAAGATTGATAACTTCTGATAGAACAAAGAAACGAAAACATTACAGGACTTCAGGAGACTACTTCAAGGCATCAAGATATCATTGTATGTAAGGAATTGCTCAAATGTGTATATTCTAGATGACTAGAAGTAGCTAAATTTTTCTTTCGTTAGAATTGGGTAATGAATACACTGTGATGTAAATTTCCTGTCAATATATCTTTGTGTTCATATGTTTTTCTTGATTTACTTGTCATTATACAAAAGTATGATGTAATTTAGATATTAATTTGTAAATTTGAATATGAAAATAATAAAAACAACCAAAAGGAAGGATGCTAGGAATAGTTTAAATTTGTCTTATCATTTATTAACATCAGATTTTGATGCAAATGATATGTTAGATTAATTAAGGAATTAATGATTTAACATATATCTTTAAAACTTACTTTAAGGAATTAAACCAAGATACATTGATGTGAATGTTTGAACGCATAATATGTTGTCAGAAATTTATTTTAACTTGAGTCATGAAACCTAATTCCAATGAGACTTACTTTAAGTTTTTAAATCATAATCTTCAAATTCTTGTTATTTTCATATAATTTCATAAATATGAATTCAATTGTGGTCATTACTAAATTGATTTTGGTAAATAATTTCAATTAGATAATGTAACTCAATTCTCTTGGGAGAGCGATATTCTATACTTACTTTTACTATTTAAAACGATATACTTGCCAAAATGTTATCAAACAACATTTAACATGTAAAAATGTTAGGTTTTGATGACTATGTTTATTTATTTTTAAAATTTTGATACAAAAATGTATCAAAGTTTGGAATAGAGAGACCATTTCTAATTTTGTATCGACCAAAACATATTTAAAGCTTATTGATTACTATAACGTTAATGATGATGGTGTCAATGATAATTACATAATAAATGGTGTTAATGGTAACAGTGACGTGATAGTTAATGTAATAATGGTGGTGACGTGGTAGTTATTGTGATAATGGTGGTGACGTGGTAGTTATTGTGATAATGGTGGTGACGTGATAGTTACTGTAATAATGGTGGTGACGTGATATTTACCTACTCTGATATTAATAGTGACGTGATAGTTACTCTAATAATGATGGTGACCTAAATTACTTTGATAACAATGGTGACATATTCGTGATGGTCTCTCATGTTGACGATAACTGCTAATTTGTCTAAAAATTAAATTAGACACTAAAAACTTATTAGTTTGTAAACTCAAAATCACATTTATCAAGATTCAATGTCAAAATATATTTTATTGAACAATTTGTTGGATTGATAACTTAACATTTGACTTTCATTGACTTGATGGCCATATAGTTCATATAAAGCTTTAATCTTTATATTTGACATTTTGTTACTTATTTTATCCATTAACAACTAATAAGTACTTTTTATGTTCTTTAATCCAAACAACATCACTAAATAATACAAATTTGTTGTTTTAGCCATGCTTGCCTTTTATCATCATCTCAAGGTGCATTCAAATTTGATCGAAATTAAATTATACATCCATAAAATTCGTCAACTCACAATTTTAAACTTCATTTACCAAAACAATAAGGTTTGATAAAGAATGAATCTTGAATACATGCATGGTTGATAAAGTTAAGTTGGATACAAAATTTTCCAATCATGATAGTATATTATAAGAAAATCCTTAAATAACAATCAATTTTAAAGATAAAAAATAATTAGTTATTATAATAACTAATTTATATATTAATTTATAAGCTTAAATTATTGGTGCTAGAGGTTAATTTAAACACTAATTTCTTTAATAGCTAAAATTTGGCATTTAATATTAAAGACCAATTTAGAGTCTAATTCACAAAGTAGTTATAATTTTTTATTCATAATAAAGATAATAAAGATGATTGTAAAGTCTAATAATTTTAAGTTTATAAATTAATATCTATTTTTTTTTTCTAAAATTAATTATTATTTAAATATTTTCTTATTGTGATATTGAAAGAAGTTTTCTGTTTTCTCACCCAATAGTCCTTCTTTTTAGTACAAAACTTCCTATTTATCAGAATTGACATTATGTATTAAGTAAGCTAAAAGTTACCCTGATTTGTTTTTTTGTTGTAATCAAATTCAATAGTAAAAGAATGTTTTGAGAGTTTTTGGAATGAGAATTTTCATTGTTTTATTGTTAAACTTTTTAGAAAAGTAAAACAATCTACATTATGCACTGAATGATGTACTTAATTTATATCTTCCACTTCTAAGCTGAATTCTTAATATATATAATTAGTTCTAAATATAACGTAAAAGACTTCTTTTATCCTAATGTTATAAACTTTCTATTTCGATAAATCTTTACACTTTTTATTTTGCAAAACTTAATTTATCAAAAGTCTTTTAAAAATACATTCATTATCGTTTATTATCTATTTTCTATGTATATGTGAAAAACTTTGAACTTTATTTAAATTTCCTCTTTTAAAGTTAGCCAATTATTTCAATTCTTAATCTTTAGGTAGATTTTAAAAGTTAATGAATTCCTCTCCTAAAGTTATGTTATCTAAATAACGTATATATGTTTTTTATATAAAACATTTCAAATTCTTTACATAAATAAATACCCTTTAATAATTTTCACTCAAATACACTATTAACTTTTTATTGTAAATTTAAACTTAATTTAAAAAAAAAAACTGAGAAAGATAATTAAGATAACAAATAAAAGAAAAGTGTTATAAAATAAAAATATAACCAATGTTGCATCTCTAACATGAGTTTTTTTTTTTTTAAATATATATTCTGTTATAAAGAGTATTTTAATAAGTATAATAATTAATAACAATATTAAAGCATTCATTATAATTAATGTGCTGATTAAAATACTATTAAGTTTAAAAATATTTAAATAAAGTGAGAAATTTTTTAGTATTATTTATTAGGTGTAATATATTTTCAGAAATCATTAATAGTTTTTGTTCAGTTATGTAAGAAAAGAAAATGAAAAACGCGTGAAGAAGTCAAAGAAGTAATTGTAATTTAGAAAAGGAACAAAAGAATGATGTAATGTTTTTGACCAATGGTATACAAATGTGTCAATTCTTTCTTTCCTTATCAACAATTACTATATAAACTATGATGTCTTATATGATAGATCACTCACAACATCTGTGAAACAAAAGAATCACTGAAAAACACATCAAAAGAGCATAGTTCTAGTTTCATATATACTTTTCATGTTTGATTTTCAACCCTAGTTGTAAATCCTTGTGTTTCTTTTTTTTCAGCACCCAAAAGCTATTATCTGTTTGTCGTGTTAAATTTCCAACCTTTGTTATAAATCCTTGCATTTTTCTTCCAATTCCATACAAATTAGAGGAAAAGATGAAATCTTTAAACCAAGAATTGATGTTTCTCATTCTTCAATATCTTGACGAGGAGAATTATAAAGACACTGTGCACAAGTAAAGCTTTTTCTTTGAGAGACACACAAGATTTAGATTTGTTTATTGATTTATTCTAAAAAATATATATTTGGACACATATAATTTTTTTTACATTTATTTTGATACTGTCTTTTCTTATTTTTTTTTTAAAAATTATAAAATGTATCGTACTATTTTTACTTTTATTCTTCATAGTCCCGACCATAAACATTTAAAAACATGTTTATTTTTTGTGTTGTGTATGGATTCAGGTTAGAACAAGAATCAGGATTGTTCTTCGATGTTAAGTATTTTGAAAAGAAAGTTTTGTCTGGAGAATGGGACGATGTTGAGAAATACCTATTTGGATTTACAAAAGTTGATGACAATCGATACTCCATCATGACATTCTTCGAGATTAGGAAGCAAAAATATCTAGAAGCTCTAGATAGGTTATTAATTAATGTTATTTTTTGCAATTACTTATTATAAGTTCATGTTAAAGTATTTTTTTTTTTAATATTTTTCCATATTAAATTTCATTCAGACGAGACAGAGTGAGAGCTGTTGAAATTCTAGTGAATGATTTGAAAGTTTTTCAATCATTCAATGAATATTTGTTCAAAGAGATCACAAATCTTCTAACCCTAAATAATTTTAGGTAAATATTTCGTTTTTTTATTTTATTTTATTTTATATGATTATTTAAGAATTGATATTCTTTTGTTTCATTGTACTTGAATTAAGGGAAAATGCACAATTATCAAAGTATGGTGACACTAAATCAGCTCGAAATATATTGGTAATAGAGCTTAAAAGATTGATTGAAGCAAATCCTATCTTTCAAGATAAACTCACATTTCCTTCAATTAAAACATCTCGGTTAAGAACCTTGGTTAATCAAAGGTAATAGTGTGTGACTTTAACATTATACAACATTATTTTTACAATGTTTTTTTTATATATATAATTGATAATTAATAATGTTTGTCAATATTTTGTATGTAGTGTGAATTGGCAGCATCAGTTGTGCAAGAATCCAATGCCAAATCCAAACATTAAAACTTTATTCGTTAACCATTCTTGTTCACCTGCAAATGTTGGGGTACGGATGTAATTTCAGTATTTATTACTAAAATATTTATTTCTATATACAAACATTTCAATATTATTTATTATTTATTATTTAATTTTCTGCAGCCATCTCATGTTAATACTTTAGTGGGATGGACATTGAATGAGATTCAGTCCACATCTTCCCAAATACCTGTAGGTGTTGCTTCCTCCTTGTCTGCTCCCACACATCAAGGTATATTTGGGTTAATTTTTAATTTTGAAGATGTTTGATTATTATTATTATTATTATTATTATTATTATTAGGGTACATTATTTTCTAGGTTTATTAAAATAAACAAATGAAAAACATAAAAAGATTTTGTTAGCATCTAATAAACTTTGGTGGATAGACAAATTTCTTTATTAATTGTATATAAAGGATTAACTATATATATTTTTTGTTTCATTATCAAGTGTAAGAAATAATTTGATTTCCCCCTTGCATAATTTTTTTTGTCAATTATATATTGATACTTATAAGTTGATATAATTTGAACTAATATCTAGCTTCATTATTCTTTATAGAAAAATAAAAATTTAATAGTATAATTCTCATATTGTCCATGTTGTTATGCATTTGGGTTATTAATTCTTAAAATGTTTGTTTGATGAATGTTGGAGACATGTTATTGAATTTCTTATAGCCTCCAATGCTCTTGGAATGTTGGATTATCTACAAAATGATCAAGGACAACTAATGACACAAATGCGAACTACACAACGACGTGTAGAAGAGGTGCTAATAAAAGTTTGACATGTTTGTTTTTTCCATGCAATTGGATTTCCATACGTATGATGTAAAACTCTTAATAATCTATGTAGGCTACGTACAATGCTACATCGCAACAATTACAACAATTTGATGATCTTCCTAGAATTGTTGTTTGTACATTGCAACAAGGTTCAACAATTACAACAATGGATTTTCATCCTTCTCTTCATTCATTACTTGCTGGTAGGTTGGAATAATCAATTTAATATCTTGTTTTATGAGGAATTCAATTCTATTACTGACTTAGAAAAATAATTTATGAAACAGTTGGTTGTGCAAATGGTGACATTTCACTTTGGGAAGCAGGGCATCAACAAAGAATTTTATCAAATCCTTTCAAAATATGGAATATTTCTATTTGCTCTGTCTTATTTCAGGTTTATATTGCATTGTTCAATTACGCAGTTGTTTAAGTTTTTTTACAAAAAAATATTGTTTATTTGTAGCTTATTGATTGCATCTTATGCTTAGGACTTTAAGCAATTAGTATAACAATTACATTTCTCCAACTCATTAAGAGATCCTTCTTAACCTATTTAGATGTCATTTTTTTTATGTATTATGTATTGTATATTTCATAAGAAAATTATCTATGAAAATGGAAAATAATGTGGAGCATTTTTTTTATCATATGTATTTATTATTTATAATTAGAGTGAAAAGGTCAATATTTTCAACATGTATGGAACTCTTGTTTGAATTTATGGTAAAAGATAACATGAAGAGGAATGAAATGTTGTAAAATATTATTGTCTCTAGCATTCGTGATGAATTGCATCCAATGATGGAATTATTTTATTTCCCTCATTCCATAAAAATATGCAAACAATAAAATGGTAACATTAATTTATTCCATTTTACTATTTTTGCATCACATTAATTGGAGTAATTGTTTTGTCCTATTCCATTTACTCACCATTAAATATCCAAAGGACTATTTTTCATCACATTAAGTTGGAGTACATGTTTTTGATTATTTATAATTCAAAATAGGAAATCATAAGTAATATGATGGAGATGTTTACTTTCATTAATTATGAATTCACAAGGCATTAAATATGCTCAATTGCTACACATTATTACTCAACTTCAAAATCAAGTTATAGTCTTACTTATGGATTTTCGTGTCATAGAAAAACATGATTTATTCTTCATCTTCTATTCCATTTGTTTTATTGCACACTAAATTTGTATTTAATCAAATTGCCACAATATGTTTATGTGATAGTTAGAGTTTATTGAATTCAACTTTTACACAGAATGCACTTTTGAAAGACCCGTCTGTGTCCATTAATCGTGTATTATGGAGTGGTGATGGAGATTTTATTGGTAAGTATGCTTTAAGAAATTTTGGTTCTAATTTGTTTCATAATTAGTGGTTAATAATAAGGCCTTTTTCCTTCTTTTTCAGGAGTTGCTTTTGCAAAACATTTGATTCATTTATATATCTATCAAGCACCTAATCACCTACAACCATTTATAGAGGCATGTTGGTGTCAATTTCAGTAATAATTTAATATAGTTTTTGTAATTTTTTTTACTGATGTATTCTTCATCACTACAGATTGATGCTCACGTTGGTGGTGTTAATGACTTAGCTTTTTCTAATTTGAACAAGCAGTTATGTATTATAACTTGTGGAGATGACAAGTTAATAAAGGTAAATAATTAATTAGTTTTTGCTATGTATTAGTTTATAGCCAAATTAAATTATCCTTAATTATATTATTTTGTGAAATAATGTTATAGGTATGGGATTTGAACGGAAAAAGGCTTTTCAACTTCGAAGGTCATCAAGCACCTGTTTATTCTATCTGTCCTCATCAAAAGGAAAATATTCAGGTAAAATTTCTCTTATTGATCTTGAGATATCACCCTAAACTATGATGCTTTTGTTTGTTATAAGTTGATAAGAAAATATGGTTATCATCTAAATTTTCAAACTAAGTATATGAAACATAATGCAGAACTTTTGTACTATGATAAATTAAGAATTCTAAAAAGTAAATCTTGTGGAATATAATGCAAGCCCATTTTCTAGAAACCAACATCTGTCTTGTCATATATATGCATGCAGTTTATGTTTTCAACTTCTATTGATGGGAAAATCAAGGCATGGTTATATGATAACATCGGCTCTCGATTGGACTATGATGCTCCTGGACAGTGGTGCACCAGAATGCTCTATAGTACTGTCGAAAATAGGTAAGAAAATAATGAATAGCACAACATATATATATGTCATCAATTTTGTAATGAGTTATGATTGTTGTTTCCTGTTTTAGACTGTTCTCTTGTGGGACAAGTAAAGATGGAGATTGTTTCCTAGTTGAGTGGAATGAAAGAGAAGGATCACCAAAGAGAAGATATTTTGGGTTTGGAAAGAAATGTAATGGAATTGTGCAATTTGATACAACAAAGGGTCGTTATTTGGCTGCTGGTGAAGATAATCAGATTAAGTTTTGGGATATGGATAATGTCAATGTTTTGTTTAGTACAGATGCTGAGGGAGGTCTTCCTGTGAGTTTTCTTTGTACTTTCCAATTTTTTATGTCATTTTTAGAACATTGTTTGATGCAGTAAACTCCTTGTGTCAGAATCTCCCTCGTTTGAGATTCAATAAGGAAGGAAATTTGCTTGCTGTTACAACATCAGATGGTGGTTTCAAAGTCCTTTCTAATTCTGAGGGCATTAAATACTTTAGATCTCATCAAACACTTAAAGCTCCACTTGGAACAAAGGTTTATTTTTCACATTATATATCCATTCTCTATTTTTTCCTTTTTACTTATAAATTCCATGTTCTATACACAGTATAGTGTGTTCAACCTCAGCAAATTAGAATTTTCAAGTGTTTCACTGATTTGATCTTTACTTTTTTTCTTCAAGAATGGGACTGATTCTATTCCTAGATGCATAGAGAGGAAAGGAAGTTTTGATTATGCATCGCACAAGTCTAAAGTTTGGGAAACAACAGAAATAATTGACCCCATTCAGTGTAGAACAATTACTCTCACAGATAGTGCAGATCCCACTAACAAGGTATTAATTTCTTGCAACCTTTCCTTTTCTACATAGTATTCTTAATTTGTGTTACCTATGACTTTTAATTAATATGTTTTTGTTTGATATATAAAGTTGTCTTCATAAAATCTTGTTTTGACCAAGGTTGTTCGCCTTATTTACACAAATTCTGGAGTTAGTCTCATTGTTCTTGGCTCAAAAGGGATTCAGAGGCTGTGGAAATGGAGCCGGAATGAATTGAATCCAAATGGAAAGGTAATTCTACCCTTAAACCAAGGTGTTTTATAAATACACAACACATACGTATTTACATATTTGAGTTTCTATTACATATGATGTCTTTATTTTTGCTACCTCCTACACAGTTTTTCACATAAAGATCTAATTTTTATCATGTTTGTTCAAAAGGCAACAGCAAGTGTTGTTCCACAACTTTGGGAACCAAATAATGGTACTGTGATGATTAACGATGTCCCAAACTCTTCTGAAGCAATATTTCCCTGCATGGCACTCTCAAAGAATGATTCCTATGTTATGTCTGCATGCGGAGGAAAAATTTCATTGTTCAACATGATGACTTTTAAGGTGATAGGAAAACTCATTTGTTAATATACTTTGTTATATTATTAATATTTTTTCTCTTACAATTTGAAATTTTTTTGCTGTGTTAATTAGGTTATGACAACTTTTATGCCAGCTCCACCTATTCCGACCTGTCTGGCATTTCATCCTAAAGATAACAATATTGTTGCAATTGGGATGAATGATTCAACAGTTCACATTTATAATGTCAGGGTGAATGAGGTAATTAATTCAAAGGTGTTCTAGAAATTAACCTCGTTTAGAATCGGATATTGATTCGACTTCTCTTTGTTTAGGTCAAATCTAAATTGAAAGGTCATCATCATGAGTGTATCACTGGTTTAGCTTTTTCAGCTCGACTCAATATATTGGTTTCATCTGGTGCTGATGCTCAGGTATGTTTGTTCAATCTATTTCATATTTTTTTCTGTGAAAGCCTTTTTTAATTTATAACTTCACAATAAAAATAAATTGTTTTTGGGTGTTATTTTTGTAGCTTTCTTTTTGGAGCATTGACTCGTGGCATAAGAAGAAATCAGTATCAATCCAAATGCCTAATGGAAATACACTTGTTGGTGATACTCAAGTGCAATTCAACAATGATCAAGTACGCTTGTTGGTGTGCCATGAGACTCAACTTGCAATATATGATGCTTTTAGAATGGAATTGATTCAAAGGGTAAGCACTTATTTTCCCTTTTATTCTCTCCAAATCAATGAAATCACTCTAACTTCTATTATGATTAAATTTAAACTTAAAAATATTTGTAATCTTTGATACGAAATTAAAATTTGTCCATCCTTTATACTTGATTTCCAAATTTTAAAAATGAATTGATATAATATTTTTAATTCGACTGTATTAAATTTTATTGATATGTGAAACACGTTTTATGTTAATGTTTAAGCTGTTTACATCGTTTAACATGTTTAAACTTAAATATTAAAATAGCTCTTTGATTATTTTTTTAACTTATGAATTAAAATATATCAAAAATTGAAACATAGATCAGTTTTAATTTAACGTTCAAATTTAAAAATAAAAAGTATATTTAATTTTTAAATTTATTCATTGTTTACATGAGTTAGTAACATCTTGATGTTTGGATTATAGTGGGTAGCACAAGAGTGGTTGATCGGTTCCCTATCATGTGCAACATATTCATGCAATAGCCAACTAGTTTATGCTGCTTTCCTTGATGGAAATATTGGAATGTTTGAAGGGAACACACTCAAGGTCAAATGTCGTATGGCTTCATCAGCATACCTACATCAACCCACAATAATAAGGTTTTCCAACACTTCATTAATTTATTATCTCCTTATATATATCATGATAGAATATATGAATTCATGTCATTTTCTTATACTAATCTTAACCTTTTCTTTTGTAGGCAAAATGTGTATCCTATAGTTGTTGCAGCTCATCCTGGTGAGCCTAATCAATTTGCAATTGGACTTTCTGATGGCTCAATTAAGGTTATTGAGCCTAGGGTGTGTGATAGCAAATGGGGAAATTATTAAGAAATATGTTCATAGTGTGACGAAATATGGCAAGAATCATGAAAATAATGTAACTTTGAGCACTTTCAATTAGAGATGTTATTCATTTACATCATTTTAAACTTCTGGTTCCTTAGCTTTTTTTTTTCCGATGATATATATGGTGTAAAATTATTGAGTTTGAATGTTCCTTCTTGTGCTATATTTTCATTAAAATATTCAAAACATGTATTAATGCAACCCCTCAATATAATTCAATTTAAATTTTGTGAAAAATACTACTTGATCGTATGCTTAAGATAAGTAACTTAATTTTATAAACTATCATGAAATTTACTGCGTTAAAATTAACAACTGAAATTTATATATAGATATAGTTCACACCAAAAATTCAAAGTATTATAATCATATTACAAAGAAAATGAGAAACTAAGAAAAACAAGTCGATTTCATTAGAGAGAAGAAACCAACACAATAAAGAGTATTCATTGGAGGGTTTTGTAAGCTCACAAAAATATGATATGTTTTTGCTTGACTTGAACCCAAATTCATGATTTTTAAGCCTTCAACAAGAACAGTGAGAAATGCTAAATTAAGTATAGTTATATATCATTGAGTATAATTTGCACAATTTGATTGTTTTTGGAGAAACTTGTACATGTGCAGTGTCAGTGGTTTGTCGTTGATGACAAAGATGGAAGTACATTGAACATGTGTGGTCCATGGCATGACCAAAGTATCAAAAGCCAGTACAAGTCAAATACCTGTTTGGCCCAAAACGCAATGGAGCGTGCAGCAGTAGGTTTTGTGATTTGTAGTGTATTCAACACTTGAATTTTCATGTTGTTGTTGCAGACTCATGTACTTCAAAACTGTCCCTATTATTTTTTCTTTTAACATATTATCTCAGTATGTGTGTCTCTTACCAGTGCTGCCTTCAGATATAGATTCTTAATCCACACTGATTAGTTCGGCAGAAAAATATTTTGTACACATCAAGTTTTCATAATAATTTTTTCACTTTTTCCATGTTTGGAAAACGTAAAACTGTATTCAAATACACTTTTTATCATACGAAAAAACACTAATGAAAGGATTAATTAAGTGCTGATGTGAATCTGCTGATCCGACTTCAGACCATGTCATTTTTTGTGGACCAAAGGTGGTCGTAGTACAGCATGCTTATAGACACAGTCTGTGTATTGATTTTCCTTAGAATGTAATCCACGCATCCTAGTACCAAATGAATTATATTATATATATTAAGAGTAAATATATATTGCATGTTTACTACCACTGCTACTGTAATATATTTACCTGTTTTGCATCCAAAAAAGGTACCTAATATCATCATGCACATAGAAAGGAATCAAAGGACACACTTGACCACAAGTTCTACCCATGAAAACTGGTCCTTTTCACAACACATCGAACTCCATAATGAGATGGTGCAACATGAAAGCAAAACAAAGATTCTAGGAAAACCGTAAGATCTTGTGAAGTACTACAGAAATGTGACACCCATGATGCCTGTTCTCAGAAATCAGTACCAGAATCAGAAATTTTCTGCCAAAAAACCATCAGTTTGCTTTAACTCTTGGTGCCTATTAAAACTTGAACATCATGGGAACTTTTCCTTTTTACTGTCTCTTCTTACTTTCTTTATCCTTATTATGGTACATCTTTTTCTCCCATAATTCCCTGGTCGTATCTAAATATCTATAAAACAACAAATGATGTTTTCTTACAACTCTACAAAGATCACTTTTACTGTTTTTATTATTATTTTTTGTTTCAAAATGAATGAATAAATAAGCAGGACATACCATAAACCAAAATAAGACTTTATACATGATAAATTTGGTAACTTTATGATAATTATTTCAAAAACCACAACGAAAATTTTTAAATAAATTTAAATGAGAATAGTTAGAAAAATGTAAAAGATAGAAGTGTTTCTTAATAATAATAATTATGAATTTCATTAAATTCTACTTTGATAGGATAGCTACGTTTAAGACTAGAAGTTCATTAATAATATTTTGGTAATAGTTGGGTGTATATATAAATTGTATTTGGGTAGTAGATGTATTAAATATATATGATTGAAGGACCAAGACAAAGGACCTATAAATAATACATGTACTACTAAAAAATTGACACAACAAGTCATGATATTAGAGTGTATCTTAAGAAAGACTTGTTGTAAAAAAATTGACATAAAAGCCTCAATGTTTGTGTGCTTGAGAAAGAATTAGAGAGCCAAAGAGCTAGAGTCAATCTTACAAATAGTATATCATTGTCAAAGTTGATAAAGCTAGTCAACTATTATAATTGGAGTCTGAAAATGAAAGCTCTTCTTGACTCCAGGAAAATTAGGAGTGGTTCCAAATGGTTTTGAAGAACCAGTTAACACCTCAAATTGGTCGAATCCCTAATTGAAAGGATTGAAAAAAGTGCATGTAAAGGATAAGACAACTTTATACATCCTATACCAAATTGTTGATGAATCTGACTTTGAGAAGATTACAAGTGCAGATTTTTCAAAAGAAGCGTGAGACATTTTGGAGAAGGTGTATAAGAGGGACTTTGAGAACATTACAAGTGCAAAATTTTCAAAAAAAAAGCTTGACTGAAAGTCTGGAGAGCATGGATAGCTTGGACATGTGCGAAGACGAGCTTTTTATTCAAAGGTTAAAGCTTGCAAGAGGCAATTTGTGACAAAAAATTAAAAAAGAAGTTAGAGGCAATACAAAGTTATAGGCAAGTTTAGAGAGAAGAAAGCAAGTTTTGCATAAGCAATGCTAGGAACTTGAACAAAATGTTTCAAAATTACAAGAACAATTATAAGAAGAGAAAGATTTGAGAGCTGCACTGGTGGTGTAAGATGAGAAGTACCGACTTGCAATAAATGAAAAGATCAATGTAATTAAGTACAACAGTACGTGAGAATGGATCGATCTCTCAAAAGGAGTTCAACCTGGCTGAAACTTAGTTACTAACAAGTTGATCACATGAACAATAAAGAATTCAACAAAGGACATCAGTTAAGATTAAGAAGAAGTCAACCAAAAAGAAGAACAAATTAACCACTGAGATAGCAAAGAACCCAGTTAAGAACAAATTGGTCACCGAAAATGGAGAGAATAAGTCAATCACAGTGAAGATAAAGTGATGGTGAAGAAAGCAAATAATATAATGAAAAGAGCATGCAAGGTGTGAGAAGATTTACTACATGTAGAGAGCCGAGGCAAAAGAATCAAAATAATAAATAAAAGAAATATTTAAGTTTACAGAGAAGATTTTGTTAAATAAATTTAAATGAAGATAGTCAGAAAAATGCAAAAGAGAAGAACGTTCCTCAGTAAGAATTATGAAATTCATTAAATTATAATTTGATAGTAATTAGATAATTTAAGGTTAAAAGTTTATTAATACTTTTTGGTAGTATTTTCATAATTAATTGTATTTTCGCAATAGATGTATTAAATATGTACTTAGTTAAAGGACAAAGATAAAGGCCCTGTAAATAATACATTTACTGTTTAAATTTTCACAGCACCAAGTCATAATATTTGAGTGTATTTTCATAAAGACTTGTCAAAAAAATTATAACAGTGAAGAAATTTGCAGTTAGAAAACATGACTGTTAAACCTGAAAATTAAATACATATATAATAATAAGGATGTGAAACATATGAGATTGAAATAATAGAATTGGAAAAGAAAACAGACAAGTGTAGTTGTACTTGACTTGGAGACTCCAACTTTGGCTTGTTGCAAGCTCCTCTTCATCATTGCTGCATTAGCCTAATAAGGTTTAACTCTTATCATGACATGTGTTTAATTTGGACAGAAAGCTCACTTTCCAGTGTTGTCTTTTGGTTTTTTCTGCACACACCAGTAATAATTTGCTGCAGAAAACGACCTATGCAGTTCTCAAATTTTATTTTAGTCCTATATAGGATTCTCATGTCTTGTGCTTATGTGGAACTTTTCATGTTGGTCCCACCCATTTTCTCTTATCCATGATCACTCTTACTCACCCTCACCCTTTCGTTTTCCCCACAATCAACGTGCTCTCTTTGTCATGTCCATTGTCACAACTCACAACAAATGCTGATAGGTTCACATTTACTTGTGTTCAGTTTCATCCATCACTGAAATAGTTGCACCAACTTACATTCTACTGCTAAAATTTTCTGACATCTCCACATGCACTTATCATCTTTAAAATTTGTTTAGATACAATTCATTTCAGCTAAAGGACTTGACCATGTAATATCTCATATTTTATACATTTTTGTATGAAAAGGGTTGTGGCTAATTGATATGTGATCTACACCTTTGACCCAGAGGGTGGGAAAAGAGAAGGAAAAGCAAAGGCTAGCTGTGCAATTATTGACAGAACTTTGAATTTCTTCTTTACAAAGAAATTGAATAAAGAAATTACGGTTATATATCTCAGATTTGTTTTCTTTTTCACACACACAGCTACCAAACCTATATATAGCTGACCATTGACATGCAGGATACAGCTGGTTGAGGAGAGATTCAAATAAGCTCTAAGAACATGTGATTCCCAATTAAACAAGTCAATAATAATTTTAGCTAATATTTATAGTCAATGAGATTAATGTTATTTGCATGATTCTGTCATATCTATATCCCTTAGGAACTAAGTATCATTGGAACCAAATTGTATCCATTATGTTATTATCTTAAAAAAAACATCATCACACAAGAAGGACAACAATCATAAGAAAACCTAGTTATCTTTTATCATAACAAAAGCAAATTGATTTAGTCACAGTTAGGGAGGATTGTGGCACCTTGATTAGAAGAATGCAGATGCAGTAATCCAATCTGCAGACAGGTTTATGGAGGAATGTGCATTAATTACTATTTGCTTATATATTTAGATATAGAAATTGGTTTTGTGTTGTTGAAACACTACCCCACATGAGTTAGTGGAATCATTCAAAATCAACATCATGCATGTATTTTGAACTGCCATTTGTTTTGGTGCGATCTAAAAGTCTTCAAGAATGTGTATGTAGCATTGTAGGGGAATGGAAAAATTTGAACGTGAAAAGTCGTGAATTTTGATATGTTTCTGATTGGAATTAATTATCTGATTTAGCTTGCTAGCATCTTAATTCCTTACTTGTCATTTTTTTTTATTTGTTTTTCGTCTTTTTCATTAGAGAAGATGTAAACAAAAGATTCATTAAATAAATATACAGTCTTAAAAAGTGTTGTGTTTCTATTCTAAAGATGTCTGTTAAAAAGTTTGTGGGACAGACAGAAGTATGATGATGTTGTTGAGAAGTGTGGATTCTCTTCTCAAGACTAACCAAAAGAAAGAAACAAAGTAGGGTTGAATCACATATAATTTTCTATGTTGATTGCATCTTAGTCATATTTATTGCCAATTCATAATTAATAAATTAATTAGTTGTTCTTCATCTCCATCTCTCCATCTTCTTCTCCTGATTAATGATATGTTTTTGACTCAGAAGAAGGTTATAATTGTGATGATGCTTATTTTATGATGTTCAGATGAACATGTAAAAGAATGCCAGAAAGCAAGCATCACATTTTTATTTTATCATTATTATTATTATTATTATTATTATTATTATTATTATTATTATTATTATTATATATATATATATATATATATATATATATTGTAAAAAAATTAAAATATAAAATGTGTAAATATGTTCTTACACTTAAAATAAAAGGAAGATAAGGAAAGTTCAAATTAAGATATATATCTTTTCTCTATTTTTTATTTATCATATTTTCTTTTAAGAAAAAAGAATTTTGTTGGTTAAGATTGACATTTCTGTAATTAAGTTGATTTAAGATAGAGATATATGCAATTTTTTTTTTGTTTTTCATTCTTTTCACTTAATTCAAATAATCTTATTTTTTTTTTATTATACTTTTTTCCCACTCTCTCACAGGATTAGATATGCTACTGGTTCATTTTTTTCATTTCATATACATCTGAATTATATATATATATATATATATATATATATATATATATATATATATATATATATATGTTCTATAGTCCTTTTAAGTTTCTACATAAATTTAATATTGTAGTTAAGGAAGAGATTAATGTATTGTGAAGAAAAAATAAACCTCAGTAGTTTATAAATAACTAGTAATATGGATTTTTTTTAAGATAAAAGGGAACCTAAAACAAAACGTCTTTTAAATACCATTATTATTTTATGTTATAAAAAGTTGAAAACTAATTAATCTTGAATTGAAATTTTCTTTTAAAATTTAATTTTATGAAAATTTTTGTAAACTTTTTTCTTCAATGGAAGCTTTTTTAATATTTAATTGTAATTAGAAGATACTTTATATGTTCAAAAATATTTATTTGCTAAAATTTAGTTATGAAAAAGCATTATATTATACATCGTACAAACTAAAATATTAGTTATTTTATAATGTAGATCAGCAAATTTATGTCCAAATTTAAAAAACTCAATTAAACAAATGAAAAGAAAATAGTTGTTGATGCTTAGTTATTGATTTTTCTACATTTTTTTATTATGAAAAAAAAATTCACTTGTTCCATTTTGCACATTTTGTTCATTTTGATTGAAATGAATTGTCAGTAATTATTGTTGTATTGTTGTGGTATTTACATAATATTATTTTTTTAAAATTACAATCCATATACAAGAAAATATTATATGTCAACTTAGTTTTAAAATGTGTTTAGTATGAGAAAACATTTTTAATTTTCCAAAAATCTAAATTTGGTAAAAATATGTTTCTAATATTTAGTTTATCTTTTAAGAAAACAACAGTATCAAGAACCCATACTTCTTGTAGAATGATTTGCTCATGAGAGAAGTCAGAATCTAACTTTCCAAAGTTGAAATTATAAATATTATAAAATATATATTATATTCATTTAAATTAATCTTGAAATAAATTAAACATGTTAATAAATTCAATACATTTCTAGAAAACCTATTTTGAGTGAAGGGTTGTGGGAGTGAAGCCAGGCTAGCATCTTTGGCATGATTGATGTGGGCCCCACCCTCCCTCATTTCTGCTCTGTCAATCCACATGCATTTCCAAACTTATTCTCATTCCCTCACCCACCCTTTCCTCCTACCCTCTCCACGTGTCACTCAGAGGAGACCCTTCTCCCTTTCAACATCCTCCTATTTCGTGCCACGTGTCACTTTCAAATACAAAACCCTTGAATGTTATCATTTCCCATCCCACTAATCAGCCTCTCAGAAATCTTAATGTTAACAAACAAAAATAATAATGTTAACGTTGTTTTGTTTTGTTTCTTCGCTGTTCAGTGTTTGGTTTTCTGCTCAGTCACTCATTCAATAACACATGCCAAAACAAAACACACTTCAAACGATTTACTTTGCCTGGTAAAACTCTGACATGTGAAAACACACCCCACATACATACACTGTTACTCTGCACTGCAGGCACAATCTATGAGGGCCGTTACGAACGATTTTGTCGGCGAGAGACGTTAATAATCATGTTCATTAACAGGGGCAATAGCCAATTATTACAATTAATTTACCTGTTTTTCTGCTTTGATTTCTTTTTTGTCTCCTTATTGTTATTCTCTCTCTTCCCACACTTCTTTTTCTATTTTTTCCTTCACCATTATTATGTTTATTTTCTATATTTGAATTAAGATAATTAATTAGTATATGCATGGAAAGCAAAGGCTGTCATTAGAAAAAAAAAATGAAATTTTTAGTAAATATCTGTATATACATCACCATGTTACATGTAGGAAAGGACTATTAATCTTCTCCTTTTCTGTGCGAAGATTAATGCTTATAATAATACTCACAAAACTGGAATAAAGCTGCTTCTGTTCTCAGTGGCTGCTTCTTCTTCCTCTTTTTTCTTTCTCTCTCTTTTCTCTCTGCTTCTGCTGCAATTTCTTTCTTTCTTTTTTTTTTTTTTTTGCTTTTGGTTACTTGTTTCTTGTCTTCCTTGGAGTCTGACCCTGTTGCCAGCTTTGACTCAAGAAGATGTTTGTAAGTACGTTTTCGTGGTTTATTTTGTTCTGGTTTTTTTGTTTTTGTTTTTGCTATGTTTGTGGTCTTTTCCTTTTGACTTTGGGTCTTGTTTCAAATCTGGGTGTCATTGATAAGTAAGAGGGCATTCTCAAATTCCAATCTTTGGTTTGGTTTTAGATAAGTCAAAGTATGCTTGATGGGTAAATGTTGGGTCTTGTTCTGTTGTTGTTTGGTTACGCATGTGGCTAGATGATCGATGTCAGTGATGGGGGATTCAGTTGGATCAAATTTCATTCCATTTGATCTGATAAACTTTCTTCTTTCATATTGGAATTCTCTTTCAAGTTTTTAGTCATCTGATGCGTCTGTGTGTGTGAAGTGAATTGTTTGGTCATTGATGAGATTATTCATTTGTTTCTATGCCAGTTGAATTGTGATTGGATTTGGATTTGGATTTCGGTGTGATTAATTATTGAATTTGTAGGATATCTCCTGAGAATCAATGGGTTGCATTTTGCGTTTTGTACACTCTTTCAGGTGGCATTGCTCTTGCTGGTGGCATTGAGCAATGCCGTGAGAGTTAGCGGAGATGGTGGGCAATGTGGTTCCAACCCAACACTAGACCCAAGACCACACAGTGTCTCCATTTTGGAGTTTGGTGCGGTTGGAGATGGTAGAACACTCAACACCATTGCATTCCAGAACGCCATCTTCTATCTCAAGTCATTTGCCGATAAGGGTGGCGCTCAGCTCTATGTTCCTCCCGGTAAATGGCTCACCGGAAGCTTCAATCTTACCAGCCATCTCACCCTCTTTTTGGAAAAAGGTGCTGTCATTATTGGATCTCAGGTATTGCTTCTCTTTTCACTAACTTTTGATCGGTCCTGCCTTTTTCTGCTGATCCTTTGCGTGTAGTGATGGTTCATGTTCTGATACGGGGTGTGTTTTTATCTGGGTTTCGGTTTTTACATGCTGTTATTACTTGTTCAGGATCCATCTCATTGGGATGTTGTTGAACCCTTGCCTTCGTATGGCCGAGGCCTTGAAGTTCCCGGGGGAAGATATCAGAGTTTGATAAATGGATACATGTTACATGATGTGGTTGTAACAGGTCTTGTCATCTCCCAATATTCTGTTTCTTTCCTGCAAGATTTCATTGGTTTGTTTCTCGATTGAATTTTCATGTCTTTGTGTGATTCATCAGGTAATAATGGAACCATTGATGGCATGGGAATGGTTTGGTGGGAGTGGTATAGCTCTCATTCCTTGAACCATAGCCGTCCTCATCTGGTTGAAATTGTGGCATCTGATAATGTGGTGGTTTCAAATCTTACATTCTTGAATGCCCCAGCTTATAGCATACACCCAGTCTATTGCAGGTATATTATATATGTTCTGTTCTTCTTCTAAACAGTAAATGAAATTATACTTACTCTTCAAGGGTCGTGCTGATTTAGTTGTATGTAATTTGATGCAGCCATGTACATATTCAAAATGTTTCAATCTCTGCTCCTCCAGAATCCCCTTATACTGTTGGTATAGTGCCAGGTTTGTAACAAACATGTTATCATTGGAAATGACATTGCTTCTAAAATATGATTACCTTACCAAACTTTGGTTAGGGTGAGTTTGGTAACCTTTGTGCAATACCTGTTTTCAGATTCTTCTGAATATGTGTGTATAGAAGATTGTATTGTTGGCATGGGATTTGATGCAATTTCTCTTAAAAGTGGCTGGGATGAGTATGGCATTGCCTATGGCAGGCCAACTGAGAATGTGCACATCAGAAGGGTGCATCTTCATGCATTTTCTGGGTCTGCTCTTGCATTTGGAAGTGACATGTCTGGTGGCATTTCAAATGTTGTAGTGGAGCATGCTCATGTTATGAAGTCAAACAGTGGCATTGAGTTTAGAACCATAAGAGGAAGAGGTGGTTATATGAAAGATATTGTTATATCAGACATAGAAATGGAAAATGTGCACACAGCAATTGCTGCCACTGGTAACTGTGGGTCTCATCCTGATGACAATTTTGATCCAAATGCACTCCCACTTTTGCATCACATTACATTGAGAGATGTCACAGGCACAAACATTACCATTGCTGGAAACTTTGCTGGAATAGAGGAATCCCCTTTCACAAACATATGCCTTTCCAACATAACCTTGTCAACAAATTCTGTTTCTCCCATGACATGGGAATGCTCAAATGTGTCTGGATTTTCAGACTCAGTGCTCCCAGAACCTTGTCCTGAACTTGGAAACCCCTCATATGATTCTTCTTCCTCCTGTTTCTACCTTATGAGTATCAGTGGAAAAACTGCAGTGCAGTGATAATTCTTTCTCAATACAACAAGATTCTTATTCTTAAGTGCCCTTTTGCTTGATGTTGATGAAGAAGTGAATGGCCATTTTCCATCAAAGATCAGACCACATTCTTTCCAATAAGACGGTTGTGAGGATTATTCATTTTTTCATCTCTTAGATTTGCGTTCTTGCATGTTCCTATCAGCACATTATTTGTACAGCTTCATTTCTTCATTCATGTGTAAGGAAATTTTGGTAGTGCCAGCCACAGGAGGACTCAAAGTTTCATAGTTTTGCATTAGTGGATTTGGATGTAAAGCATGTAGTGGATTTGGTGATACTTCAATTAAACAAAGTTCAACTTTTTTTCATCGTTATCCAAGTCTTGCTACTGATGCATGCCTGCAATCTATATATAATCATATTTATTATAACAAGATTTTTGCAACATTCCAATTCTCCACTTGATAGATTACGTTTTCATGCTTTAATCTGTCTCGATTCAATTGGAGCATTTCAGTGCTTATGACAGTTTAGTTTGTAATGAAATTTGATGACAGTGACAGCATTATTTTCAAATCTGATTATCAACAGAAGTCAACATCTCATGGAATAACGAAGTGGGTGACTTCAGATTTTCTCAACTAGCATAAAAAATATACATATATCTATACAAAATTAAGAATAAAATATTTTTACTAATAAAATAATTTACTGGAAAAATTAATAGTTACTCATGATAACTTAATTAAAATTTATTTGTAAATATAATTTTATAATTAATTTAATAGAAATATATTAGTATTAAAAAAAATTAAGACTTAATACACCTGCACTCTTTCTCTATGTACGTCAAATGATTTGGGATATAATTTTAAATTATTTAACCTGGAATATCAATATTCCAATTTATGTAATTTTAAATTTTAAATTATTTTGAATTTCAGTAATGTTTCAACAACATATTTCATGGTTTGGTTTGGATTAAGAGGTTTTATGATAACAATATTTGACCATTTCATATAGTATAAGCTGTTGAATCCAAAATTGGGTAAAATGATGTTTTTGCAACTTATTTTCCCGTTTTCAGTTATTTTATTGAAAAAGTGTCTAAGAATTTAATTGTGTTTGCTGCCTCTAAGGTGCAGATTCGCCAATTGCTTACTGCTTAGTGCTCATAGATTTTGGTTCAAATTGGTAGAATTTGGCTGGAACAGAAACTAAATACAGAAACATTTGGTAAGACAAATACAAAACATGAGAGAGGGATTGAATTCTGTGATCTAAAAAAATACAAATTTCTTATGGATAATTGCATTTGCCATTGATTTTCCAAGTACTAGGTAGAACTATTATCACTGAGTATGCCTTTGAAGAGTAAGGACTTACTTAGGAATTCAATCAATACTTGGCAAACCTGCTATTATCAATACTAAATCATTCAAAAACTGAATAAATTGAATATCATTAACATAAACAGATGAAAATTTAAGCATAGACTTGTGGATTCTGAAGCAGATAGGCTTCCACCACTTTACAGACTCCAAGAGAGCTTTCCCTTCCTTCCTTTATCTCTTCTTCTTTGACTTCAAAATCCCCTATGACATTGTATTTGCTTGTCATTTTACAGAGGCAACCACCATCACTTGTGGCCTCAAATTTGACCTCATAAGCTATGGACTCAAGCTTTTCCCCCAATGGACCCCCTTCAATCATAGTGTATTTGCACTCTAATTTCTCCTTATCAACCTCATCAATCCTGTGTTTCACATATTTGAAGGGGCTAGCTGCACAAAATACAAAACACAAGAAATTTTTCAGCCACTATACACACAGATATATTCATACAAATATAGGTGCAATATTACTTTGTAATCCATTACTTTCTCTTTAGTTTGTTTAAGTGTTTTTGCTAACCTTCAGCAAAGTTAACTTGCTCAATGCTTCCAGCTTCTCCATCTCCTTGGATCACGTTGACCTCTTTTATGAACTGTGGTAAGAGCTTTGGAAGCAAAGTTCTTGAGTCAGTGATCAAGGCCTTGAACATGCGTGATGGAGCAACGGCTGAGGAATAATCATATGTAAAAGTTGTTCCTCCCATGGTCACAGAAAACTCAAGGTTGTCAAAGTTGGATCCCAAGGGAGAGCACTTTATAGGTCTTGTGGGTTTATAGGAATGATCACTGTGGTGGAAATGAATATGTTTATCGATGCAGGTTATGGAAAATGGGCATTTATTTGACAGTTAAGAATGGCATTTTTTATTGGAAGACTTTCAAATCAATGAGTGAATGATTAATGAGTTTTGTATTCATATTTCCAAATAATTGTATCAAACCTATACAATACACATGGGCGGCTATTGGCATAATAAGACCTTTTTGCAAACATTATGGACATGAATTTTGAGCAATCAATATGCATTAGCAGTACTGTTAGGATACAAACAAAGTCTCACATAAGATACTTCTATTAGTAAGAGACTTTTTAGAATGGTACCAAAAACAAATCTGTGAGAATTTGACACAGAGTGGACAAAATCTTACCATTATAGGGAGGAAGCAAAGAAAAACTGGGACAAAGTTCTGATTGTAAAGAAAAATACACAACCGGGGTGATTGGTTAATCTTTCATTAGCAGAAAAGAGAGTTTATCTTAGTGTAATGATTGTGGCACAAGGTGTTTGGTAGTTAATTATCACTAGAAAGAATAGTTCTCGGATCTTGATTCTTGTTAGGAAGAAGGCTTGTCTTATTAGAAACAGGTAATGCACGAACAAACAACAGGGTAGCCATTCTACTTTAATATATAGAGACAGATTGCTTTAAAATATTTGACACTTGCTATGATATAATTATGTCTGTTGATTTTGTCTATGGGAATATATTTAAGTAAACAGATAAATACAAAAATTGATAAGAAAATGATATGGTAAATAAACTTAAATGTTGTTGCAGCAAATTTTATTTTGTATCTGATGAAAAACTAAAATATAAGGATATTAGTTTTCACTTAAAAAAACCAAGTATTTTAATTATATATGTAGTTTAGGTGTTTTGCCTATGATTCATGATTAAAGAAATAGAAAAAAGTTAAAATGGTATTAAGAGAGGAAACTGTAATACTTTTTTTTATTGATTTTTCAGTAAATGGTATAAAAAAATACTTGGCATGGATCAATGTTTTGGTACTGTTATTTATAATGTCCAAGTTCAGACCCCCTTTGATTTTCTCTCTTTATGCTTCGTTGCTTTCGAGGTTTGTTTCACCAAATGAAAAATATGAAAACAATTGCAAGATTGACCAGAAAAGGCATGAAGTTCTGTTTCTTGTAACAGGATAAAACATCAGTTATTGAAAATTTATAACACTGTCACACAGGTTTCTGAGAATAAGAAACATCTAAAAAAAATAACAAGTATAATTTCTTGATAACTTAATTTCAAAATTCAGGAGTTGTGATTTATACGATTATAGTATATTCTTGCAGGGACAGAACAGAAGCCATGTTTTAACCAAAATTTGTAGCTTTCATTTGCCAAGTCAAAATCTGACTCGAGAGAACCAAATTATGGTGCACAATGAGCTAGAATATCACATTATTCTGTGGTGAATTTTGCATCTCTATCGTAGGATAGGGGCCCAATTAAATAAAGTCATCCGTATGTCCCATAAATTGATGGAACGTTGATAGGATAAGAAATAGAAGTTTCTGATTAAAACCCCTCATTGGTCTTTATAGTTATAGGATTCATTGATCCTATTCATTTGGACAGTTCTAACAGGTCAATTTTTGTTTCGGAACTTTCAAGAAAGGGATTTTTCATGTAAGTGTAATATTCTTCTGATGATAAAATTGTTTCATATTATATTTACTAATCATTAATAAGTTTGCATGTCATAATCTGCCAAAGCAGTTTTAGCAGACATTTTTTTTAAATTCCAAAAATGCACAATCACAGATCAGTAAATTAAACTACTACGAAAACATCGTTTTCATGGCTTGTGGAACGCTCGTGGCTCGATTACTTAAAATTTCTGGTGGTGTGATTTTACATATAACATAGTCGATTTCTGGAAGCAATTAAAAGGGAAAAATGAAAAAGAAGTGTACCAATTAACCATTGTGTTTGATCATCCCACCATTTAACTAGTAATCGTGTGATAGTGTATGTGTATATGTATCACCATATTTGGCTATCAGTGCCCACAAAAGTAAATAAAATTTTATTATAAGCCATATCATATTTGGCAACTAGATTATAGGCTGAATTTAGAGCACAACATATTATAATCCGATGCAAAGGTGCCCTGTATTTATCAGTTCAAGGCTTCAAGCATAAGCCTCTGGGTTTGCCACAAGATAAGCATCCACTGCCTTGAGGAGAGCCAAGCCTTCTTCCTTTGCAGCCTTGAAATCCTCCTCTTTGACATCAACCCCTGCTTTGGGCTGATAAGTGCTGACATTTTTGGTCTTGGAACCTCCCTCTTCAGTGGCCTCGAACTTAATCTCATGCGAAATTGAATCCACTTTTTTCAGTGCATCATCCCCCTCAATCACTGCGTAGCTGTAAGTCAATTTCTCAGGGTCAATTGCATCAATTCTATGCTTCAACTGTTTGATCTTATCACCTGCATTGAAGGCATTACCAATAACGATGTCTGTTAGTCATTTCTATTTGAAACCTACCAAAAGAGATATGGGGATTATCTCAAAATATACTTAGAAAACCAACTCTAGAGCACATAAAGGTGAAAACTAATGAGTTCTTAACTTAAGATCACATGGTTAGAGAAATCATTCATTATATGATTTAGAACTACCATGTGTCTATTATCTTCTTCGATCTTCACATGACACACAATTAGTCACAAATAAACAACAAAAAAATGATAAAGTGAAAATCAGTGTGAAATGGTGCAACTGACCTTCAGCAATGGTTATCTCCTGAATGCTTCCAGGACCTCCATTCCCTTCAACCAATTGAACATTCTTAATGGCCTCAGGCATCAGTTTGGGGATGAGGTTTGGAGCATCAAGGATCAAAGCCTTGAACAACCTTCCTGGCTGGACAGTGCTAGTAAACTCCTCTGTGAAAGTGAGTGCCCCCATGCTGCTTAGAAGTTTGAATTGAACTACAAGATATTGATAGAAACTTAAAGTTTATGAGCACTAGGAAATGCCGTGATGTGAGATATCCCAGATGTGTGTATTTATAGATGAAGAGGATAACAAAGCAATTAATACCACATTTGACAATATTTCAACAAACTACGAAGGTGCCTGTCCCACTAGAGTAAAGTGGACTGTCCCTTTGCATGCCTTATTAATTCCAATGGAAGTCTTTGTTTCCTTCACCCATGTAAACATCTAATCGGACAACGCAACCTGTGACCCTAATGCTCCTAAATCTATGCAGTGACTGATTTTATGAAATCACATATATGGAGTAGGCTGATTAATAATGTACTCTAGTATGTTTTTGGCAACCATAGTGGAATGAGTTTTTCATTGTAAATCCTAACACCTTAACATTTTTAGGGATTAAGGCCTCTCCAGGGTGTAATAGAAACCAATATTTCCTCAGCATAACTTCAACATACGCCCACCGACTCACCGCTATTTTAAGCATGTCAGACATAAATGAGGGGGTTGGATTTCTATTTGAGTCTCTAATGCAGTTGAGAATTTATTGGCTGCAATTTATGCACCCACTTTGTGTAGGCACAAGGATCTCATTTAACTAAGAAGCAAATACAAAA
The DNA here is from genome assembly GCA_036885675.1 of Vigna mungo. Taxonomy (NCBI): domain Eukaryota; kingdom Viridiplantae; phylum Streptophyta; class Magnoliopsida; order Fabales; family Fabaceae; genus Vigna; species Vigna mungo. Next base: position 864,668 of record CP144699.1, on the reverse strand, counting down.
ATCTTGAGAAATATAATTGGTGTGTGGAAATGGATCTAGCCTCATAAAAACAGAGCAAATTACAGTAAAACAATAAAGAATCATGTTCTTTCCTTTTCACCATCTTAATGCTATAGTTCTTCCTATGGTATTCATAGCCATCAACGACTGATCACGGTTGCTCTTTTTACATATCAGAGACCATAGGCTCCTAGTGTGCCTACCTGTTTAAAAACAAGCATCGAACTCATTGATGAATTTCCATTCCCCCACCCTGTAACAGATTGCTTTAAACTTTTAATGAGTTGTTTGACTATTTACTGGAAAATAAATAAATTCTATGTAGATAAATAGAAGTTGATCGAAGCTTGTCGTAATTAATGGCCGAAATAGGTAGTTGTGGTCTCCATTTTTAGTTCAGCATCATTCTCTCTGTAAAGGAAAAATTACAGCCGAAGAACACAAAAATGTAATGTCAATCCAAGGGGAAAAATTAAAATGGTTACAATCAGAGTATTTGTAATAATTGTAATCCACTCAATAACTACATTAAATCAGAGTATTTTTTGTGGCTATTAACATAGTTAACCTCTTAAATGTATTAATATATATATACACATACATATATATATATATATATATATATATATATATATATATATATATATATATACATACATACATACATACATATATATATATATATATATATATATATACATTTCTTTTTAAATTAAATTTAATATTTATTTTAGAAAAATCAATGGTTAAAAATAATTGTCATAATATAAGTATTTACCATGAATAAAAATATATTTATTTACTTAAAATAATGTATCATAAATTTTAATTTATATATAAAATATTTACTTGTTATATACATTGTACAAAATAGACAGTCAAGTCCACTGCACAAACTAAAATAATATATGTCTGATGGTAAAATAAAAATAATTACACAATTTAATGAGTTAATAATTAAATATTAATAACAATTTTTCGTAATAAATTAGGTTAGAAACATGTTAAAATGAGAATAAAAATGTATTCATAACATGTTACATTGAAAAATAAATAAATAAAAGTTTATACAATATTAATGTAAAAGTTTCTTATAAGATCACCAGAGAAGAAGTTATGGTGGAATTGACAGTAAAAATAATTATTATATAAATCAATAATAGATTTAAAAATATATATTAATTTAATTAAGTTATATGCTTGATTAATAATTTTGAGTTGAAGGACAAACCAAAATTTTATACATATTTATACCTATCAAATTGAAATAAAATTGTTTTCTTTTACGCTTATTTTATGTTCTAGAGTGCTTCCCCTAATTGTACTTCAATCAGATAAATTATGAGACTGCTTTCAAATTATTCAACTCTGCTGCATAGATATCTCCAATTTTATTTGAATCATGCAAATTCAAACAAATATTACTGACAAATAATTTTTCTTCTTCCATAAATTCACCGCCGGATACAGATCAAATTTAAATCAATATGAATAATAAATAAGCGTTACTAAAAATTCCCAAAAATTTATACAGAATTGAGTAGCAAAAATTAGGTTAGGGAATAAGCTATTGTTGGTGAGAAGAGAGGCAGAGGGAGAGAGAAAACTGAGCCTGTTGGCAATGCTGGCGCTTCAGAGCGGTGCCGGCGGTGGAGCAAAGGGTGCGCACCGCCTCCGATTCTTCGGGACACGCAGACGAAACAAGGCACATGGCCAACGCCTGGTTAAGGTGGCGACACGCCGAGTCACGACTCGGACCCGCCGGAATTCGACGGTGGCACTCTCGCAGAGCGTTCTCCATACGCTCGCACGTGTCTTCCTTTCTCATCTTTCTCTTTCTCGTTCGTTCCAAATCGCACAATTGAGCATGCTGATTCTCACTACCAATTGTAGTTACTCTAAACCAAGAAAGACTGAAACGACGTCGCCGAATCTAATTATATTTAATAAAATAATATAGTTAAATATAGATATCAGTGAAATTCTATGTTTAATGTAGTTATGGTATCGATTAAACAAAAAATATAATTATCATTGATGTGAGAAAATATAATTAATAAACTAATTTTTATATTTGCTTCTAATTTTCGAAATTTAGGTTAGTACAGTATAATTTATTTTTGTAATTTAGTTGTTCAAGTTTGACTAACATATCCAAATAACAAATTTAGCTTTCATAATTTTAACTACACATTATAATGAGAAATTTTATTTTTGTCTTTCATTTATCATTAAAACTTAGCAGATATTGATAAATCTATATAACCATACATGTGACATTACTTATTTAAAACAAATTAAATCATTTAATAAAAAAATACAAACAGTTTAATATATTATAAATAATATCATAAATAATTGGTTATAATTTTAACATTGAGATTAAAGTTTGTTTATTTATTAATTCAAAAGTTACTATCTTTTAAATATTAATCTAAATTGAGTAATTAAATCATCAAGGCTTAAAACCCTATGGTTTTAATATGTAGAATAAAATCCAATAAATTAACCCAACAAAGTTTTAGTTCCTTTAAATTACTATCTTTAACCCTTGTGTTAATTTTAATGGTGATAACTGTGCTGTGAAATTAATAAAGTTGTCCATTTTAAAATTAAAAAAATTGCTATGTTGATTTGTGATGTCACTAAATATTAAAATAAAAATATATATTTATAGGAATTAAACTAAAAAAAATGCAACAACTAAGAGAAAATTGATATAATTTTTTGGAGAACAAATGTATTATCTGAACTAAAAACTAAAACAACATATCAACCAATAAGTTAAATAATTAACATATTTACGTGTTACACTGAAGTTGATTAACATTTAAGTGTATTTTTTTTACCCTAATAATTTATTTAAAAAATGTTAAATAAATTAGTTTTATTAATTATACAATTCATATTTTTTCGTTGTATTTAATTATGAAAATATTTGTCATTATTGAAAACTTACGTTAATATTTAGTTTTATTGAAAATTTACAATAATCAATCCAATATACTTTTTTTTACTTGGAAAATTGTTTATAATTTATGATCTTATTAATGTTAATTTGTAGAAGTAAAATGATCTAAATAGGTCGATAGGTCTTTTTGAAAGCTCATTCAACAAGTGAAGTAAAACTAACAAAAATATATAATTTAAATTGAATAGGATATTTTTTGTGAGGAAAAATGACAAATATTTAAAATACATAGATTTTCTCTTTTAAGAAAATAATATTTTAAATACGTGCAAATAATATTTATTCACCATTCAAAATCTAAAACTTTTTAAAATTTGAAGACATATGCATCTTTAAACCTATAAATAAACAAATTACCCATTAAAAAAAAGTGAACTAGTAGTTAATCATCATTCTAATAAACAACTCTTTTGAACAACTATAAATCCTCTTTATGAAATAAAAATAATAATAAATACTTCTTATTTTAGACCTCAAAAATACGATAGTTTTTTATTTTAGTCTTCTACAAATGCATAATTTTTTATTTTAGTTTCTAATACTATATATTATTATTATTATATAGACATTTTAATTATACCATCTTTAGCTTAAAAAAAAAAGAAAACTATAAAAAATTAGAGACTAAACTCTAATGTTATGGAGACTAAAAGTCTTATATGACAGTTTCATTTTTTTTCAAGAGTTTCTTATATAATATACCAAGTGACTCACAGTTCAAACAAACAAAAATCTAAAATGTAACACAATAGTTAAACATTTCAATTATTATATAAAAAAGTTAAATTTAAATCCGACCAACATTCAAATATTCAAATAGATAATAAGATTTGTTTAAACAATTTTGGAATTTAATTAAGGTGACCCACCTTCTATATGACTACAAAAGCAGAATAAAAGACTCAACAATTTTGACTAACAGTCCCAGTCTCCCCGGATCTATCAGGGGACCCTTATAGTTTCACTACAGATCACCTAAAACTTTCAGAAATTGAAAAGCAAAAAAGGAAAGAAGGAAGCAAGAAATAAAAAAGGGAAAAGTTATCACACACAAATTAAAAACAAATTTCTATGATAATAATTTTCTGATTTTGATATAGTTGCAAATGAATTCCATTTGTGTTCAGAATGTTCTTATGCAGATTATAATCCCACAAGAACTGTATCTTTAAAATGCCACCGTTTACTGCTTGTTATGATACAATGTTAATTTAATAAAGTGATAACATCTCAACTATTTTGTAATCATAGACACACGAAGTTAAGGTAAAATATTCAAGAGACAGGATGCTGCAGCAAACACCAGAAAGAGTCATGACATATGCTACAACTTCATAACAAAATATACAAAATTTCAATTACAGTGGGCCCTCTCTTTCAATGGATTGAAGGTTATTTACACAATTTAAAACATGTAATGAGTTATATCAATATTCAATAAGGTAATATAGCAGGAGAGTAAACTTCCTCAATTACGTTAAATGGTAGAGAACCTCTAGAAAGTTAAATTAACTTGAAAAATAAAAGCCATTAGAATTTATGGAAGGAGATCAGGGTTTTGGTCTTGACAGACAATGCAATGCAAACAAAAAAGAAAAAAACACACAAAAGTTCTATAGCAGTGAAAATGTAGAGCACAAAATAAAAAAATTTCAACTCTTCACATCCAATATGTAGAAGACAAGCATCAATTGTAGAAAGGTCACACTTTTCCCATCACTTCTCCCATCAAACAGATACAACATATAGCAACCATTCAAATGTAACTTAATACAGAAATGAGGTTTCACCTTTCATCATGTCAACAAGCCTCTAAATATCATTTCACGAACAAATGTCTCTCCTTTATCAATCTCATTCTTTTCAAAGAGAGCCCTGATCATTATTTCGAAAGTTATTGCATCAGGTAAACAACCATTGTCTTCCATTTTGGACCATAAGGTTAATGCCTCATCAATTAAACCCTTTTTACAAAACCCATTGATCATAGTATTATGACAATAGACATTTAAACGGTACCCTTTAAATAAAAGATCTTGAAAGGTTTCTTGTGCCTCTTCAAGTCTTCCTCCTTTGCACATTCCATCAATAAGTATATTCCAGGTATACATATTAGGCTTAATTCCCTTTTCCATTATTGTCTTGAAAAATTCAAATGCCTTGTCTAGACAATAATTTTTGCACAAAGCATGTATCAAGCAATTGTATGTCATTACATTTGGTTGTAGATTTCTATTATGCATCTCATCAATAAGATCCCAAACATAACTTATTCTCCCAGATTTGCATAAACCATCTATAAGAGTATTGTAAGTCCATAGGTTAGGAAACTTGTTACTTTTATGCATTTCCTGAAAGAGATTTATGGCCTCATCCACTCTTTCACTCTTACATAATCCATTAATCATGATAGTATAGCTATAAACGTTAGGAGTCACTCCAATTTGAGTCATACAATTAAATATGTGTTTAGCACTTTTCATCTTGTTAGCCAAGCAATACCAATCCATTAAAATGTTAAGTGTAACACAAGTAGGTTTCACATAAGCTTTCACCATCACACCTAGCACACTCTTTAGCTTCTTTTATCTTTCCTTCGGTACATAAAGCATCTATCATTATAGTATAGATATAAGCATTAGGCATTATGTTATTTGATTTCATTTTAATAATTAAATCATAGGCCTCTTTTGCAAGATTATCTTTGAATAGAGAATCAATTATAGGAGCATACATTACCACAGTAGAGTTACATAATCCGCCTTCTTCTATTGTTCCTAGCAACTTGATGGCAGCTCCTGTTTCTCCTACCTTACAAAAGCCATTTATCAAAGTCCCGTAAGTAATTTCGGTAAATCGAAATCCTTGTGCTACTACCTTGTCATAAAATGTAACTGCTTTCTTGACCTCACTGTTAAGACAGAAACCTTTAATGAGAGTATTTAAGGTTATGACATCCGGATGATAACCCAGTTTGAGAATCTTGGCAAGAACAGAGAAAGATAATGACATTTGGCTTAAGTGGCACAAACAATTGATGACGATGTTGAGAATGACAAGATTACTCTGAATTCCCTTGAACTCCATTTGCTTAAAAAGGGAAATAGTTGTAGAATAGTGTTCCATCTTTGCAAGAGATCCCAAAATCTGCTGAAATTGGTTGATGGGAGGAACAAGGCGCATATGAAACATGCGATGAAATTGGGAGACAACGTCCTGAACATCAACTGAAGGAGGCTGTGAGTGAAAGGAAGAGAAGGAAGAAGGGTTTGGAAGAAAAGGAGAAAACTTGGAAATGGAAAAGGAAAGACAGAACCTTAACTCTGTTATTGGGAGTGACATGGTTAGGTTAACACTGAAAGAGGAAGAGGAGACAATACTTTGAGGAAACAAAAGATTGGGTGTTAGTGTTTCTCCAAAAGCACATAAATGGAATTGAATTTTCTGTTGCTCATGCCTTCTCTCAATCCTTTATATTCTACTTTAATCCTTAAATTACGTTTCAGATTATTAAATTTTATCTTTTTTTATAAGCACAAATTAAAAATATTTTTTTATAAGTAATGTCAAATACCTATATCTCTATGGCTAAAGGAGATTCTCACTTTTAGTGTCATATCATATTTGTTTTAAATAATATTTTAAAATTAAATAATTATATTTGTTAAATTATATCTCTATAGCTAAAAGAGATTCTCACTTTTTTAAAATTTAATGATTTTATAAAAAAAAAAAAAGACAACTTAAAGAGATCATATTTCTACTACATTTTTATATCCAAAATGTTCGTATTCAATTTTATATCCTACACTTTGGATATTTTTATACATTCAAAGCATGAGATACATAAATTATTTTTCTTATATAACATTACAAAGTTCAAAATTAAGTGTTTAAAAAACCAAATTCTCACTTTTTATTTTAAAAATTTTCACAAAAAGCATATTAGAAAATCGAATACTAATTTTTTTTTCAAAATATATATTGAAAATCTTCAAATTCTATAAAAATCATTTAAAATTTTAACGGTTTTCAAAAACAGCTGAAAACTAAAACGGTTTTATTTGAAAAATTTAAACGATTTTGAAAAACAATTAAATATATTATTTTTTAACATATTTTTAAAATTTTTCTTTCAATTTAAAATTAACAAATAATTAATTTATTTTAATATTATTTAATATGTTACGCTATATTAAATAAAATTTTATATTATTATTAATATTATTATATTTATTTTTAGTTTTATTATTACTATTATAATTTTCATAATAATTATTAAAATAATAACATATATTAAATTATATTAAAATAAATTAAATATTTTTTAAATTTTGTAATAAAATTAATCTAAGAAATTTGTTAAATTCAAAAATATTACATTAAAATATTAAACCAAGCTAATTATTAATTTAAATTTAAATAAAAAAAATTTAAAAATATGTTAAACCGTTTATCTTTTTTTAAAATTTTGTTTTTAAATTAAAATTAATAAATAATTAATTTATTTTAATATGTTTTAATATTTTATAATATATTGAATAATATCTTATATTATTATTATTATTATTTTATTATTATTACTTTTAGTTATTATTTTTATTATTACGTAAATTAAAAATAAAACTATGTTATATAAGAAAAAAAATCGAGATACATATGAGTATGTTGTTATTTGTATTATAATGTGCTCTTCATCATATGTATGTTTTAACCAGTGTGTTGTTGATTTTATTGTATTGCGTTATTGATTATGTGTTTTAAATTTTTATAAATAATAATTTATATACATACATATATATATATATATATATATATGTATAGATATATATATGAATCTTCTCCCGCCACTGTAAGATGGACTTACTTGCAGATTCACCAAGGAGGCGCTGACATCCCTAATTTATTTGGCAACCACCAAGCACAGTCCAATTCGAAGAGAAAAAACGGCAAAAAGATTCGACCTTTTCACCTTCTTTGAGGTTTGGATTTCCTCATCTTCATCCCCTTTTCACCACGCGCTTGAAGTATGGCGAATGATGCGGAAGATTTCGCTCAATTTGGGATTTCAAAGGAGGTGAATGACTTTTTCCTTTCTTCGCATCACCCTCTCTTAAAAATGCAGGCATTCTGAGAATTAGGGCATGCTCTTGTTTGAATTATTTTTCAGGAAAAGGATAAGCTTGTTGGGGAAGTGATTAGGTATGTGCTTTTCAAAACCCATCATAATTCAGGGTGCCCTATTAAGAGAGATGAACTCACTCAAGTCGTTACGAAGAACTACCATCAGCGTAGCCTTCCTGCCTTTGTTATCAATGAAGCTAAGGACAAGCTTTCCTCCGTATTTGGGTATGAAATGAAAGAGCTTCAAAGGGCACAACCTTCATCCAAAGCCCAAACTCGGGCATCCCAACAGAGTGAGCATTTCGCCTTTTTCTTCTTTTCTCTTTTCATTCTATTTATGGTTCTGTTAGGATATAGCTTTTCCATCACTTATGCAAAGAAATTGAATGCACTTTCTCTTGTAAGCTTAAACTTATCTTATGAGTATGCTAAAAGAGATTAATTTTTATCAAATAATCTTGTAATTTATTTTATATATATTCGCGCCTTGATTTCTTCATTTCAAAACAATGCACATCATTTTCCGCACTATTTCAATGCTCCTTCCTTCTTTTCTGTGCTAACAGAGGCATCGTTATTAATACGAACAACTAATTATGAGTTTATGATCCTAGGTAGAGAAAACGAGTTAACATACTATCGAACACTTTTCTGAGTAAACTTGAGGAAACTCTTTTTAGTTGTATACATGCATAAACTCTCGAGTCGGCAAGTGAGTTCATGAATTCGATATCTGTATAATTCTTTTCCTTCATTGGTCCTACAGTATTGGTATTTTATTAAGAATCAAACTGTTTGTGGAAATTAGCTCCTTTCTGAAATGCTTTCATTTTAAGAACTTGTGCTTTTATGAATTTATATATGAGTAGGTCATTTATGTGACTTTAATCTTACTTTGCACTATTGTACTATCATAACTTATTTTTGTAGTCTGATTCTTGTCTTTGTTATGAAGTTGAAATGTTGAAATATTATTGTGTAAAAGTATCATGTTATGTGCATATGTTATTTTTTGTTTTTTTACATTTTCCTACAAGTTTGAGAAAAATCTATAAGTAGAGTCTGTGTCGAGTTTAATAACCTCTTGTTTAAACAACTCACTCAAGTAATGTGCGGTAACATAATATGTTTCTATGGAAAAATTTGTTAAGCAACTTACTAAGCAACTAAGGGGCGATGTTCTAAGAATGAAAAGAGAGAGACATTAGAAATATAATAAATGATGTGACAAGAGCAACAGTAGACACAAAATTATGTGTAAATTGCGATATGATTTGTTGTATGTGTATCACATCTCAAGATAAAATCAGTTCTTGGAAAAGTTAAATTAGAACTTTTCTATGAACGATGAAGTGCGTAAGTTGTTTAAGTTTATGAGAGCTTAATCAATTTTGTCCTTTTATTTTATTCTTTTATTGGTGTTTATTTTATTAATCAAACAAAACCTATAACTCACACTCCATGGTAATGATTGAGTTGTTGAAAATTTTGAGTTCTATTTGTGAATTTTTAATGACAGTTTGAGCGCAGATTGATTTATACTTGTTCAAAGCTGGTTGTGTTCCCCAGAATTTTCCAACGATATTTTAGGTTTTGTTGTCTTCATTTTCTTCTAATAGTTTTATGATGTTTGTTCTTTCAGGTGGGGCAGATCCAAAATCATACATTCTCATAAGTCAACTTCCTCCTGACGTATATGAAAAATATGTTGTGGATGCGAAAACTGCTCATCTATCTGGATTCACTTTTGTCGTGATTAGTATTGTCCATCTTGCTGGTGGCAAAATTCCAGAAGGTATGCTATTGTTAATTTAGTGTCACAATGCTAAAATTATACATGTATATATCTCTCTATCCACCTCATAAACACCAAAGTTCTGCTTTTTTTTTTCATTTTGCTTGTTATTGGCCTAAAACTTTAGTGAAAGTTTCAAGGGCAATTCTGATGCTGTCTTTTTAACACTATGGAACTCCTGGTGAGGTGACTGCAGACAATCTATGGAGCCAATTAAGGAGGATGGGTTTGGCTTTGGATGAAAATGAAGGAAGTCATCCAGTCTTTGGAAATGTTAAGCAGGCATTGGAGCTTCTTGTTCAGCAAAGGTGAAATTTGTTTGATGTGATGGATTTAAACTACAATATTTGTTGCCTTTTGTGACACTTCTGATTTCTAGTGACAAGCAATGTTGTAGTTATTTATTCATCCTTTACTTTACAGGTATTTACAGAAAGACAAAGTTAATGGTCCTGAAGGCAATACTCTATATTACGAGCTAGCTGAGAGAGCTTTAGATGCACCCATGAATGACAGGGTGAAGGAATACATCTCTCAGGTAGTGTTTTTGAAAAGTAAATCATATAAGTTTGTGGTTTTCTTTCTTTTTTTATAAAAAATAAAAATAAAAATTAACTCAGTCTAATGTTGGACAATAATAGCAGATTGAAATGAAGACACAATTTCACTAAGGGCTTATTCATTAAGCTCTTATCACACTAGGGTTTATGCCATAGAAAAAACAGAGAACTTATTTTGATAAGCTACACGAGAAACTTATTGAAACAAGTTAAGATTGTATGGTAGTTCTCGATCAATGTAAATATCATGTATTACTTTTAGTTTTGGATAATCCTATTATTTTACTTGTGTCTATCTGAAACATGGTTTCTCTTGCAGATTGTACAGGATAATACTACAGTGGGTGCTGCCTAAGAGCTAGTTCTTCGTTGTCTCATCTGGGATATAATTATGCTGATAAAAAAAATAGTAGAGAAATAGAGATGAGATCATGGTTCCAATTGATTACTAACTTTAACTCTTGAACTCTTCAAGAATCTATATCTAAATCCTGTCTTCAGCGAAATGTGCAGATGTTAAGATTTAGGTTCAGATTTGTCAATGATGAAAGTTTTGTAAATTTGAAGCTGATTGTGTATATAACAAAGGTTAAGTTTAATCTTATTTTGTCTAGTTAAGGTGTTTTTTTTTTTTTTATAATGTTAAATATCTTTTTGTTTTATACTTTTAAATCTTCTCGTTGAACAAGGTATTCAAATGAATATCTGTATTGTCTTGGACCAACTTTTGACCCGTTTGGGCCCAATGAGTCCATTCTAACCTACGGGTGTTGCTCTCTACACCTCCCCAAATGGGACCTCTACCTCCCCATTAATTTAATTTATTTCAAAAATATTCTATCCCTCCTCACTATTTTCTCTATTCCAAAAATACCCTACATCTCCCCACTATCATTAACAATCTTTCTCTTTCTCTCTCTACATTAATGGAGCATTCATGTGGTTCAGATTTGAATTTGTAACATACTACAAAATATAAAATTCAGAGGAAACTTCAATACTTCTACCATTTCTATTTTATAAAATTAAAAGTTAGATGCAAATACAAAATAATAAACATAATAATATTAATAGTAAATAATGATATATTATTATTATTATTATATACTAACTTTATAATGACGAAACAACTAAATAAATTCTAAATCTTTAACAAATATTTTTTTTATATTTTAAGTATTTAATAATATTTTTATATTATTTATCTAATAAATTAAATATTTTATTCAAGTTATTTGAGTCAAACATGTCAGTGAGTTAAAACATAATATAATGTTAAAAATTATAGATATTATATGTAAAAAAAATATACATGTATATAAACATTTTTCTAGAAATTTAGAACAAAATTTTACCATTTATTAAGTAATTTGAAAAGAAAAAAATATATCGAACAACGAAAATAAGATTGAATCAAACTTATTTAAGAAAATATATCTAATTTCAAATTTATGTCATGTAAATGCGAGCCATGTAAATGCTCCATTAATGTAGAGAGAGAAAGAGAAAATTTGTTAAGGATAGTGGGGAGGTGTAGGGTATTTTTGGAATAAAGAAAATAGTGAAAAGGTGTAGAATATTTTTGAAATAAATTAAATTAATGGGGAAGTACAGGTCCCACTTGGGGAGGTGTAGGGAGCAACACCCCTAACCTACGAGTAACTGAATGACATGAATTACCATGGGGTTTTCTTCTTGCACCCCATTGTTTTCTTCCTGCACTACCCTTTTGCTGCCATTCTCATTTTACTCTTACAAAATATATATTAAATAAATAAATTATTGTTATACATGGGATATGAGATGTATGAAATTTGGAACCGGCTTTGATCGGATTTATTAATCCAGTTATGTAATTAACTCTCATTCTCTTCCTTCATTTAAAGAGTGGAATGCTTTATGATATAGAGGAGTTATATGAACTGGAATCTGCAATGCAGCTAAGTGTGCATGGAAAATCCGATGTGTAATACTGGAAAATATGATCAAACCTATAGCCTGATAGCTCTCTGGGACTGTGGATATCCTGCTATGACAGTGGAATTTATTTGAGTTAGCAATTAAATGCATTTATTATAACATTTTAGACTATAATTTTATTTAGATTACATTAAAGTTGTAATTTGATTTGAGTTTATATTTGACTGCACCTAATAATGTAGAATGATGCGATGGGTCTTATCCAATCTTTGTAAGAATGAAGCATGGAGTAAAGCTAATTAGAAAACACCAAATTCTTTTTTTGTTTTTAAGATAAGAAAAGAATGGTTTAACTTTCTTATATGTTTCTCATATTGTTTATTCCTTTCTTAATGTTTCAACTTCGTTTCTCTTTCATTGTTGTGTGCTGACTTTTCTAAAAGAAAAAGAAAGAGGCTCTATCTATCTTTTTTTTTGGTTGAGTATTGTTTATTTTTCTCTTAGCATGATATCGTGACATATTTTTATTTTTATTTGACAAAGACTATAAAGATAAAATAATTATGAAAATGTAAATTTTTTTATATTTTTAAGAAAAAAAAAGAATAAAAAGTAAAAAGAAAAATATCAAATGAATATAAAAAAATTAGATGTGTAAAACAGAATTATTTTTCTTTTCCCCTTCTTCTTCGTTCCCTTCTTCATTCTTCAATTTTCAATTTCCTTTCTTTAATTTTCTTTAATTAATGTGAGGTGACTTTTCTGAAAAAAAAATCTATCTTTTACTCTTATTCAGTATTATAGAAAAAAAAAACAGATTGCTCCCATTACAATGTATTTATCTCAAAAAAAAAGAAAATCTACTAATTGTACATAATTATAAAAGAAAGCAAGACTTATTTTAGATTTAGCTTCAATTTTCTAAATTAACACCCCTAACACATTTTGAATTAAAAAGTTAACTCCCTTAAATCTCTTTTGCAAATAAATAATTTAACCTAACAATATCTTGTTCCTTAAATTTTAACTATATCTGTTTGTTCCTTAAACACATCATAATATTGTAATTCAATCAATCATCACTTATATCCTCTAATTAAGTTTGTAATATCTATTTACAAATAAGATAAAAGTTAAAGATTAATTAAGATATTATTAAAATTAAAATGTTTATATTTATAAAAGAAGTAAAACTTCTGAATATGATATACATAAAAATTAAGGATGAACAAAAGTTATATTATTCATTATAGTTTTACAACATTATTATACATGCATACACACAAACAAGTCTTACATAATCTCACACTTCTCAATGAAATAAAGTGATGGAAAGAACACAGTGACTGAAGAACACAGAAGCAACACAATCCACAGACGAAAGCATGTTTTAGTTGTAATCAGGATTAGCCAAAAGATAATCATCAACAGCCTTGGCAAACACTGCTGACATCTCATTGGTAGATTTGAGAAACTCTTGTGTGAGTTCAGCATCTCCTTTTGTGTAGTATTTTCGTGTGGCCTTCACAATGCATCCTCCATCAGAATTTGGCACCAATTTGTATTCATTAGACACCTTCTCCAATGGCTCTGTCAGAAGATTCCCTTCAACTATTGTGTACTGATACACATAGTTATCTTCATCCACCACATCCACCTTTTGCTTCACATACCCTGATCATATATACCATCAAACATATTAAAAAGTTCACAATTTCATGAGATCATATGTAAATCCATGACTAGATGATGAAATATGAACGTAAAAGATAAACTCAGTTGACCTTCAGGAAGACTGAGCTTCTTAATGGTTCCTGGCCCTCCATCTCCTTCAATGATTTCAACACTTTTAACAAAGTCTGGTAAAGCTTTTGGGAAAAAATTGGAAGAATCAAGGACAATGGCTTTGTATAGTCTTGCAGGTGCCACTGCAGAAACTAGGTCACTTTCAGTAGTCACAATTCCCATGATCTTTTGACACTAATTTAGGGTTAGGGCAAGAAATTATATGAAGAAGAAGAATTTCGTTTGCTGATAGAGAGTGTGAGTTTCTTGATTGTGGATATGCCATTTTATATGGACATGGGAAGTGGAAAGTTCCCCTAATACGCAAACAAATTAATGTTCAGATTAGTTTTAATATCTCTTTAAACTAATTTGCAGAAATGATAAATTAATTAATGAAAAAGTCAGATCTAAACTTTAAAAAAACCAGCTCCTTCTCCAAGACTTTATCAGAGAATATCAAAATTTAAATAATATTGGTGAATTAGTCTATGCAAGTTTGATTACTATGGATTAATTTATATATAAGCTCATGTAAGCATAAATTGTTTAAACTATAAGCAGATTAAGTTCTCTCTAGTTTGTGCCTTAAAAAAAAAGTTTATCAACTGGTTTTGCAACCATATTAATTAGGATTATCTTTTTATTTTCCAGGAATGGAACATGAACACGATGTGATACTGATTAAAAATATTTAAATTGACTTTTGAACCAATTAGTGAAGATATGTAAGTCTCTTTTTATTTATATATTTATTGTTGCTTAAAATTATCAAAATATTATTTAATTCTTTTGCTATAATATTCATGTAATTATAATTTTGTAGTATTAATTTGTTTATTGTAAATTGATATTGACGAAAAAATATCTATGTTTTGCAGTATTAAATTTGAACAATATCACATTTATTTATTAATCTTTTTACTTTTCACAAAAAAAAAATATATTTAGATATAGACATATACATATGGAAGAGGAAAAGAGGGAAAGAATAAGTATAATTTCTAACAAGAAAGATGCATTGAGTATGCAATTAAGCAATGAACATAATTAAAGTTCATATATAAGTTGCTGGCAAACATTAACATGCTTGTAGGATTCACACTTTATATTAAAGTCTATGGAAAAATTATTGAAAATTTAAATATAATTTTGAGTCTCACGTCACAAAAATTAAGTAATACATAAATAAATGGATGCACAAACTGATATAATCTTTTATATAAATTATCTTTTCGTGATTTATTAGTATCAGCTTTTTTTAAATTAAAAAATTAAAGTAAAATTAATACAGATTTTGTTAAAAATATCTTTTACTGCTTAATTATTTCTTTTCAAAATATATATATATATATATATATATATATATATATATATATATATATATATATATATATTCTTAATTTGTCTTGTTTAAAGGAATTATAAAGATAAGATGGGAAAAAACTACTGGTACGATCTGAACTATATGAGAAATACACTTAAATAATATAATTTGTTGTTAACAAATTAAATGACAATCTATCACACATGTTTTTAAAAAATGAAATAAAATTTATTTTTAAAATGATAATATATCCTAAACTTGTTTTTCAAAAATATATTTAAACAACTTTAGTATCAGGGCATTTTTAATATCTCACTAAGTCCATTTGATTAACAAGATAACACTATATTATAAATTTTAGGACATTATTATAAATTAAGACAGAGTGTGGTATTTTTAAAGTTCAATTCATAAAATTATGCTAATAATAAATTTTGTAACCATTATAATTTTTAATATTCGTTATTATAAATCTATAATAGACGTTATTTTAGAGTTCAATTCTGAAAATTACATCAATATCATATTTTTCCAATTTGCTTGTTGCAAAGTTGAATTTTTAACTATGAAGCTTAACTATTACATCATTCTTTTTTTGTATGGCTTTCTTGTATTCTTTATTCTTTTCTTGATTCTTGAAAGTTCATTTTATCCACTCCCTATCTTCCATTTCATATAACGTCCTATATTCTGTATTCCTTTCTTAATTATTGAAGTTGATTTTGTCCAATCCTCAACTTTCCCTTTCTTTTAATTTCTGATATTAATCTGTATATTATTCATAATAGTGTTATCATTTTCATGTCATACAAACCATAGTCTGTATATAATTCATTAGTACTACAATGTGATGTATATAGTTCCCACTGAAATCAAGTATTTATTAAAGCAAAACATGCTTAACAAAGTAAAAGGTTGGTCTGTTTTAGTTGTAATCAGGATTAGCCAAAAGATAATCCTCAACAGCCTTGGTAAACCCAGCAGATATCTCATTGTTAACCTTCAAAAACTCATCTGTGAGTTCTGCATCACCTTTGGTGTAGTATTTTATTGTGCACTTGATCATGCATCCTCCCTTAGGGTTTGCTTCCAATTTATACTCATAGCACACCTTCTCTAATGTCTCTGATATTACACTGCCTTCATCCACTGTGTAGTGGTATACGTAGTTTTCTTCGTCCACCACATCAACCTTTTGATTCACATATCCTAGTCCAATTCATAAACAATACTTATATACACCATCAATGAATTATCACATCATTGCAAAACAGTACATAAAGAAATTAACGTTGTGTTAGAAATATCGATTCTTATTTGAATTCAACTCATGTTTCATATGCATGTATAGTTTCTCCCCTAATATGAAAAATCCCAACATGTTGCAATATGCCAACCAAATTCTTACAAAACTTACCATTAGCAAGAACGATTCTCTTGATGGATCCAGGTCCTCCGTCTCCAATGATTTCAGCACTCTTAACTAAGTTTGGTATAGCTTTTGGAAGAACATTGCCAAAATCGAAGGCCATGGCTTTGAATAGTCTTGCAGGAGCCACAGCACAAACTTGCTCACGTTCAGTAGTCACAATTCCCATGATTTTTTACACAAAGGATTGATGCAAGTTCAAGATTATATCTATATATGACTGAGAGTTTCTAAATTGCTTTTGCTGAGTGACTGCGATTTTGTGGATTGTGATCAACTACACATAGCATTTTATATTGCTGGGAAGTGGGAATAATTACTATTATTCAATAATTATCTGCCAACATAATAATTAATCAGTGAAATAGTCAAATTAAATGTGGTGTCTTTAGAAGGAACCAGCACTTTCCAGAGAACTTGTCAGATTATTTAATGCCCTCTCACCAAAAGTCTTAGAAAACATCATTATTTATCTTTTGCAGCTCAATTATTGTTGATTATATATATAATTTTAGGTACAAGAGTACACGTTGGTTGTTTATATCATAATATAACCTAAGCAAACTCTATCTTATATCATTTATTAATTAAGATAATCATATCCTTTGTGTGTGTGTGTGTGTTTTGAATAACTGTTATTGACAGCATGAAATAGAAAATGCAACACAGTATAAGATTCCTTTGCGTTATAATATATATATTATTACAGAATACAGATAGAGATCGACATCAACACCAACAAGACACGTAGATTTTCGATCATATTACAGTACTCAATCAAATTGACCGATATAACAGTAACATTTAAGAATGTTACATAAAAGCAACACTTGCTCGCAAGGAAATTAAACCAAACAAGACCAAACCCGAGAAGACAGGACAAGAGAGAAATTTGAAGAAGCAGATGAATCTAGTATTCTCCAGGGTTTGCCAAAACGTAACCCTCGACAGCCTTGAAAAAACCAGTTCCCCTGGCCTTTGATTCTTCAAGCACTGCTTCTAAGAGAGGTGCATCGCCTTTGGTGTGGTATTTGACAGCGACCTTGGAGATGGAACCACCATCAGGACCAGGCACAACCTTTGTCTGAAGTGTGATTTTCTCCAAACTTTCATGCAACCCTGGTCCTCCCACTATGCTGTAATCAAATCCCAGGTTAGCTTCGTCCACTGCATCGATTTTCTGCAGCACAAAACTCGTTTCGCTACCTGCAACCATCATGATAAATTAGTACCACTCAAACCCAAAATCTTAATAGAATATCTTGATATGATGTTCAACTTTCTTATGTTTATTACTCACACTTAGATACTTAATAAAACCAATCTGAATTACTAATCATGTATGTATACACAATCAAAACAAACACTTCTCAGCGTAAATATGAGCATAAAACAAGAGTTAACATTGTTAATTTCTATATATATGCACTGACCTTCAATAGCTGTTAGCTTCTTGATGGTTCCAGGTCCACCATTTCCTTCAACAATTTCAATGCTCTGGATGACAGGAATAACCTTTGGGATGATGCTGTCTGAATCTTTTGTGAGAGCTTTGTACAATATTGCTGGAGGCAGTGTAGAGGAGTTCTCATCATCATAAGCAAAAACACCCATGATCGATAATATAAACACAAAGATTAACACAGATAATCTGAGATTAGAGTGTGCTTAAGTTTGTGATGGTTTAGGGCATAGGAAGAGATGGTATTTATAGCCTCACACCAGCTACCATTCTTACTCATAAATGCTACTTAATTATCCCAACAACTTCAATTCTCCTTGGTGCTCGTCACGATGTTCATTTAATTATTGGATCATGTAGTATATTCCAAGTTTTATAATGAGATTAGGGGAATGAAGACTAAGAATTAGTCAGAAGGTGGAATACATATCAGAACTTATTCTTTAAACAAAGTGTTAGCAATCATGTACCTTTTTTAATGTTTTATGAATTCATAATAGGTTTTATGTATAGTTAATGATAGAAAATATTGAAAAGAAAATGTCAAATAGTTCATAGTTTATTCTTCTCTTGTAAAGATCCATTTTTTCTTAATTTATGCTAGATCATCTTTAATATTAATTTTTTTTACTGTTTTAAATATTTATAAGTGCATCCAAACATCATTATAATACCGTAGAACATTCTTACCAATGAGAATACGGTCGAGTTCAATGAAATGAAGAACCCAACAAGGTTATGACAAAAATTAACCTGCTTGAGTGAAATCAAACTTCTGATGAAAATTTAGATGTGATTCTTTATACACTTTTAATATTATTTCTAATTAAAAATGAGATTTTATTTTCGTAACTTATATAAAGTTTTAATATAAATATCCGTTGTGTAAATTATTGAAATAAAAATTTAAGTCTAAGGAAAGTATATTAGACTCGGAGTTAGATCTTAAGATTCAAACACTTAGTGTATATATTAATTAGAGTGAAATGTAAAATAGATTTATTATTATTCTGATTAGAAAATCCTTATAATCAATAACTTTTTGCCTTTTTACCTTAACCTTTATTTATTAGAGATATAAAATTCAAAGACGGCTTTATTTATTTATTTTAAAATAAAGAAACTTATGAAGTTAATGAAATCACTGCTTTATTGATTTTTTTTTTCAGATAATTATGTTGACGACGCCAATTTAGTTTTTGGGTGTGTGTGTGTGTATATATAATTTTTGGTGATAGAATAAAGTTAATTTTCTTCTCTAAGGATTTTTATTTTGCATTATTTGTGAAAATTTAATATGTGATTATCTTTCATAAAATAATTCCTCATTTCCTCATTTTATCTACTTTTACGTTGCCTTTACTCTGATAGATATATCTAGATTAATTTTGTAGTATTCAGAATGATTCAAGAAGTTCGATGTCATCAAGAGTTAAAATAATAAAAAAGATATACCAAGAAATATTCTCATTTAAGAAAAAAATAGTTGCTAGTAGTCAATGAATCGAATTAATTAGATTAAATTAAATCTTTTATCAATAATAGAATTTAGTTTAAGTGATAATTGAGTAGCAATTAATTGACAGCTGCAAGCTCACAACGTAATATCCCTCGAGAAATATCACAAATTATAAAGTAGCAAATTATTTTACCATGCTCTTTATAATATAACAAAATTCAGAAGAGTTTCATTAAATAAAGCAAATCCTATTATGAATCAATAAAAAAATTTATCATAATTGAATAAATTTTACATAAATTTTGTATAAAATGATATTAATATTCTATTCTGTGGAAAAGATATATGTACCAACATCCTTCGATCGATTTGTCATCAAATTTGGACTTTGTCCAAATTGACCAAATGATAGAAACAATGTATGTTTGCCGACCATGAAAGCATAATAAATATATATATATATATATATATATATATATATATATATATATATATATATATATATATATATATATATATATATATACACGCATAATTTTAAACACGTTTTTTAATTTAAAATTGTACTTAATTATACAATTAACTAGTATATTCAATTTCTTTATTATAATTATACTATGAAGATAATGCAGAAAAAGTTGGACATTGACTGAAGCAAAGAACAAAGAGTTGATGGACGGCAAAGTTTCTAAATTCAAAAGCAAAGATGTGTTCTCTAATCTGGTTAATTTAATTTTTTATAATATTGTTTAGTTAAATAAGGTGTTTATGTATCAACAAGTTACTTATTACATTAAAATAGATAATAAAAATTGGGTTGTTCATAATATTTGAGATTCTCATTTTAAGAATATTTTAAGACAAAGTTACAATAAACATTCATTTCCTTTCGTTCCGTTGTGCTTCCAATATTTATTTATTAGTTGTGTTAGTTAAGTGAAACAAACGCACACACCTATATCAAATTCATTGATTTGTTTCTTATTGCTAATTTATATGGTATTTGTTTAAATTAATTATATATAAGAAACATTTTCAATTATAATTATATCTTTCATCAAAATTAAGTTTAAGTAACTCATTGCATTTTGGAGAGTTGTCCTTTATTCTCTCAGTTATCATATTTTTTCTCGGAAATGATATTTTGACAATTCTTTTTTAACAACAGAACACGTGTCATTTTATTGGCATGTTTGAATTTATGATTAAAAAAATATTTGAAATAGACTAATTATAGACTGCCATGTATGCGTTGTCAAAATGTTGTCAAAAAAGAGTTGTTAAAGAGACTTTTTCCTTTTTTTCTCTTCCAACAGGCCATTTTGTTTTCACTGCTAACCTCACTGTCTATTTTTTTTTCTGCATGAAATATTCAAGTTCTTTTACGTGTTCTGATTTATCTTATA
This sequence comes from Vigna mungo, assembly GCA_036885675.1. Classification (NCBI taxonomy): domain Eukaryota; kingdom Viridiplantae; phylum Streptophyta; class Magnoliopsida; order Fabales; family Fabaceae; genus Vigna; species Vigna mungo. The sequence goes on along the minus strand of CP144699.1, from coordinate 843,430 downwards.
CCTAATTTTGTCGGTTTATTACACTATAGTATGTAATAATTGGAGTATAAAGTTTAGAAAAATATTATTAATTTATTGGTGAGTCTGCATGCAGATATCCATGAAGGGTTGAATGGTTTACTGCAAGAGGTTCAGTAATGAGGATTTGCCAGAAGATAGCCTTCAACGAGCTTCACAAGTCCTTGGATCTTGGCTTGGTTAGCCTTCAGTTCCTCCTCAGTAAGAACAGCTTCACCTTTTGTGAAATATTTGGCATGCACCTTCCTAATTGTTCCTCCATTGGAGCCTTCTACCAGTTGGCTCTCGAATGAGATCTTCTCCAATGTCTCAGGCAACCCACTGCCATCAATTATGCTGAAGTTGTACATAAAGCTACCCTCATCGATTGCATCAACTCTGTGCAGCACGTACTTGCTTTCTTCACCTGCTCCCATGTTCATTTCATTCACATTCATCAAGTTCTTTTACACAACAACGTTCAATTCTAGAATCTTATGTAAGTATGTGATATGCCATGTATATTGAGTTCATTAAAAAGGTAGCATTTTATATCTACTGACCTTCAATGGTGGTGATCTTCTTGATGGTGCCAGGAGCACCATTTCCTTGGGTGAATTCAATACTGTGGATGCTATCCACAAGCTTTGGGAAGAGGTTATGGAAATCCAAGGTCATGGCTTTGAAAAGCCTAGCGGGAGGCACAGCAGCAGGGGTATCATAAACCTGAGGAAATACACCCATGACAGTGATGTGGTTATAGTGAGAAGATGTTGGTGTTGTTGCTGATATGTGGAAAGGGAAGTCTTTATATACCAGTGGTGGCTGCCGGCTAGGGTGGCCTGCATTGGACATGTGTGATGGTTAGGTATACTTCTACCATTTTGGTGGGGTCTCTCCTCCATTGGCATAATTTTTGGTGGAAAAGAAAATATTTAGAAAAAAGGTTGACTCATTAGTCAAAAATGGTGGTGGTTTTTCTACAATAAGTCATTCACCCACCATAAAATGTAGTGGATTCTTCAGAAAATATGAGAGCACTGAAGTGATAAAAGTAATTAGTGATTTGATAAAAACATATATATATATATATATATATATATATATATATATATATATATATATATATATATATATATATATATATAAATAAATGATGCAATAATTTTTGTTTTCTTTGTACTTTTTTAGTTCTGATATTATGAGAAAAATATATATATTCACAGTAATCACAAAATTAATAAAGATGATTTAATGGTATTTTGTTTTAAAAAAATTGTTAAATAGTTCTTTCTTTTATATCCAAAACATATATTCAAAGGTTTAAAACAACTAGTTCAACTAGATTCATTAAGAGTATAAAATAAAGTAAAACTATGCTTAAGAGAATAAAAAAATAAGAATTTAAAACTCAACTAAAACACACTTCTTAATTTCACTTATTATTTTTAAAAACTATTTTCTAAAATTATTTTATTCTACTCGGTGATGAAATTCATATCTAAAATTTATTAGAATGATAATCAAGGATGAGAGTGGAATTAAAAGAAGAATGCGATTATATAACATTGTTCAGTTAGATATTGAACATGCAAGATTAAGCCCTTAACTATTAAAAACAGCTGTGGAATGATTTGACAATAAAAATGCAAAATTTGAGTGGAGGCCAGCAACTTCTAACCCCATGATTTACCTGATAATGAAGAAAAGGTTTAAATGTGTATGTAAATATGCTTTTTAATTGGCATTCTATCTAGTTTTGTACAGACTATAGCTACCATCTTCTGTATACAAGCGTACCCATTATGCCATGTAAACAAACAGATATTTTGGAACCTTCAAGTAATAACTAACTTTACCTTTGGTCCCGATAACCAATCAGAAAATTCAACCAATTGGCCAGGAAGAACTGCTAAAATTAACCAAGAAAAATTCAAGTAATGCCTTTTTTATGGATCATCTAGAAAAATCTGAAGAGACAAACCTTAAAACTGAATGGGATGTATAATTATAAATTCTACTGCCACCATATGCCCGTGCTAGTGAAACGAATTTTATTCCCAATGGTTATTCCGAACTAACATAGAAGACAAACAGGATTAAAGAAACGTTGCATTTATGAACATAACTATAGACACAATACATATATATATATCCAGTGTAACTACCGCCACTTCGTATAGTTCTGAATTTCTCTCTCTTTCTCTCTCTCTCTTTCTCTCGTGCTTACAGCTCCAGCTCCTAATACAATAATGGCATACGAGCTACAAATGCAGTCATAATTTATCATCAAGAATGGTGGACAACAGAAGCCCTTGCACAAATTCAAACCTCCGAGCGTTCTCTACTTTATCTTCCTCTGACAGCTGTAACTGTTTAGGTTTTCTGTAACAACATAATATTGTCAGACTATAAGTGTTGGAATAGTTGTGAATCACAAAATGGATGAAAAGGTTCCGAAGCAGGGTGACACGATGCTAAAATGATCATAACAGTTCAAGTTATTCCACTAATCCCAAGTATTGAATGCAGATCGAATTACTCATTATATCTCGATAAATCTAACTTCAAATACGTATTCGAAATGTGAGCTATCTGATCATTTATAGGTTCAAATTCATGAATACCTGAATGCAAGAAACCGTTACCTGTTTCATCAGTCAGTTTTAAAAAAGAAAACGGTCACAAATTTAACCAAATACAGAGCATACGACGCACCCAATACTATAACTATTACACAAACAACCTAAATGTTTCCCATTAATTTTTCAAGAATAGAAGGACATAATAAGACAGCGGTATGAACCTTCCTACCTTTCCAAGAAATGATCTTTTGAGCTTTCTTTTACAAGGGCACCTTGGATGGAAGCAGGAAGTGTTGCACTCAAAGACTCATCGGAACCAAGTGGGCTGAACATAAAAGATGATAACAGAGGATCAGGGTCAGAATTGGAGGAAGCTATGAATGAAGAACCTCCAAGAAGTGACTGCAAGGCTCCATCTCGTAACTCTCTCCTCAACATAGAAAGTGTAGAGCAAGAGCCTCCTTTCCTAACCCTCCTTTTACGCTGCACGTAAATTCTGGTTATGGAAAATCATTTGACGAAATGAATAGTACTTGAAATCAAATAGGAAATACGATTTGGGTTCACCTGCCCCATAAGATCGAGAATGGATAGGGACTGGATAAAGTACTATTGTATTCGCACCCTTTTCTCTGCCCGTATTTAAAATAAAAACATTTGTATTTGTCACTATGGTGTGTGGATAAACAACTTTAATATTCATGCCTGTGTCATTTGAATACCTATATATTTATATTCATTCCCATTCCTGCACTACTTCCCTTGTGTATAAATCAATAAAAGAAATATTAATTATAAAAATTAATTCTTGAATGAAAGGATATAGTTGATTCCTTCTGTTATTTGTTATAGCACTCAAAACATAGAATGCTATTGTTAACATGCATTTCTGTTGGTTTCTCCAAAATCACGAAATAAATTGAATGCATGAATATTTTATATTATTTAATATGTTTTGCTAACTTACACCTACTTGATCTTTTACAAAGAGTAAGATTGCAAGTTATAACTTGGCAAATTTTTTAAAATACATCCAATGTTATAACTTCTACTCGTTTGTGGCTAATTTTACAGATATTCAAAGTCAGCGCATACTTTGTCATCCCAACTCAAAGACTCTTGTTCTACATACATAGTTAATTAAATAGGAGAGATTCAACGCATGATATTATCGTTTAACAATGTTGAAATCACAGGAATAACTACACCAAACAATTTGCACATTTGATAAAGTCTAATACATCAGATAAAACATGCGTAGTCGAGTACCACTGTTCTTCATTTCAAACAACCTAAACTAATGCTTGCTTAATAGAAACATACTCAAATTGGCTCATAGATCTATCACACATTCACTAGTCTGCAAGTAGCTAACCTGGCCATTCATAATGAAGGGAAGACACATGAAAACTCTTCACACGACATTTTACAGGTTTCATTTTTTGTTTTCTCTTTTCCTTTATTAAAAGGCAATATGCATGGATATTGAAATTTTATCCACCAAAAAATTTTGGTATAGTTTAAATGTTTGGAAGGAAAAAATTCGAAAATAAAATGAATCAAGCTTCCTTCCTAAGTTAAAATCAATTTATGGATGACAACCATTTTAAAAGTTATAACATCCTACATTTCCAAAAGCTAAAGTCCGTAAGTTAATTTTAACTTTTCATAAAAAAAAATTATTCATTTCACTTCATATTTCCTCTATTAAACACGTGCACGAGTTTTCAAACTTCACGAGCATCAAACAACTGAACCGTCAACATAAAATTATCAAATCACTGAAGCAAAGACTAATAGAAAACACCATAATCAAGAAACATAAGAACCAAATTGCAAAAAGGATATCCTCAAGAAGCTCCCATGTTGCGTGGTAATATGTCCAACGATATCCATTCCTACCTTTTTGCCACAAACAGGACACACCTGAAGACACAAGCACCAAGCAACAATTAAGAAACACGACTTAGCGCGCGAAACAAGCAATCAGCTAATAAAACATATAATGCGAGCATAGAACATAACAGAACCAATATTGCTGTTGAGTTAGCAAGCAGACCCACCCACAAACTCTCTCGCTCATCCTTATTGAAGAACTTGAGGGAATTGAGAGCGGTAATAAAAATACATAATTTATTTATATTTTTTACTATGATCACTAGTTTACATCATGTTTAACTACTCCTTTCGACTTTATACCCGTAAACATTACATACTATATAGTTACAAAACTGAAAACATCTTATTTTAATCTCTACACACACACTTTTTTTAATAATTACTTTTACTCTCTAAATATACTTTTTTAATGACTTAAGTTCCTATAACTACAACTAAAAGTGATTAAAGACGTATATGTTGAGCATGAATGGAACACGAATTTTTTTTTTTAATTAGAAGGATTAAAATAAGTTTTAAACCTTGATATTAAGTTAAGAGGTTATGTCGGTAATTGGTAATTGGTAAGTGGAAAGAAGAAGGGGAAACGGACCCCGTTTTTGGCTTGTATAGGATGGTGCTCGTCAATGTGGCAACAGAGCGAAACGACGTCGTAATCCTCGGCGCAGTAAGGGCAGAGGTACTCCGCTCTTAAATCATCGTTCCCTTCACTCTCCTCCATGTACAGATCTGCAACAACAATTGCAGTTCGCTATATCATAATATTTTCTATCCAGTAATAAACGTTTTTTCAAATTCAAACAACAGAATCAAGAGAGTGGAGATAGTGCGAGACCAGATCGAGATTGATAGCGGCGTGAAGAGGTGGAGATGCGCGTGGAAACCCACGAATTTGAGGAGTCCATGAAACCCTAAGATCAAAAACAGCGAGAAATGTACGTCGGAGAGAGAGATAGAGAGATAGAGAGATAGAGAGAGAGAGAGAGTTTGTTGTGGCACCGGCAAGAGGAGAGAGAGCTCATGTGTTTTGGGTTTATTTATATAATAGTAATCATATAAATCATTGTCTATATCAAAATATGTAATAAAAACTACATTATCTATACAATTTTTTTTAAATTAAAATCAATAATTTTAAATGTAATAATTTATATAAATACGCATATACACTCTTAATATGTAAAAAAAGGTTTAAAATCTCTTTCTTACCAATTTTTAATTACGGTTAATAATAACTCAAATTCTTTTCAAATTTTCAAGGTGTGAATTATTTAGTAAAAGTGACTGTAAAACTATCCTATTCAAAATATACACTCCTTAATTAATGTTTGTAAAAATTAAATGAAGTAACTATTTATGAGATTAATGAAATAATGATTTTAATACTAGCAAACAGCTCTCGTAGCTCAGTTGGTTAGAGCACCCGTTTAGTAAGCGGGAGGTCTTGAGTTCGACTCTCAACGAGAGCATTTATTTGTTTTTCTTGGTTTTATTTTTCATTTTAATAATGTTTTTCTTGTTCTGTTTCCATAAAAAAAGAAAAATTTTCATGAGATGTTAATTTTATTTTGACTAGACTCTTATTAAGTCATTTAATGTTGTAACGAACTAAAGTTTTAAATTAAAATCAATAACTACTACTTGATTTCTAAAAATGGGATATAAAAATTTTTAACAATATTTTTCACCATCCAAACCGAACTTAATTATTCTTAGGAGTAGTAATTCACAATTTCCATAAGCTCTAGAAATTATGATTTCCAAGAACTAACAAAATTTGGATACATATTGTTCCTTGACAAATGAAAGAAAATGAACTACGCTCGTATTTTATATACTCAAGATTTCACTACACGTGATTCTCTAGTTAAAAATAATTGGAGAGTATGCAATATAACATGTTTTTTCATAAAATAAAAGTAAATGGTTGTTTATTTTATTTTATTTTATTTAATTAAACTATTCAATTGCTCTTAGATGATAGAATAAGTGTTTTATTAAAAAAAAAGTTGAACATGTAGAAAAACTTAAAAAAAAAATTAAGAATGAATAGGGTTTGGAATTGAGATGTCTAATAACAAGAGCTCATTAAAATAGATTTGTATTAAGTTTTTCATTTTCATTTCATTTTACACTTGTTCAAAGTTCTAACTCTTAAGATAATGAATAAAAGAACGTGTTCCATCAAAGTATTAAAAGAAAAATATCTTATGTATAAATACTAATAAGAATTGTAGTTAAAGAAACGATCTTGAAGTCTTAGGATGATATATTTTAAGTGATTATTGATGGGCTATGAACACCCGAAACAAGTGTTAACAATAACATGATGTAATTCTGATTGTTGTTATTCTATTTTATTATATTATTGATTTATTATGTAACTGTTTTATGTCATGTAAGAGCAAATACTTAGATTCGTATATATTTATATTGGAGGATTTTATTATTGAGATATATGTAACAATTAAATTGGTTCCGTGGAGTATTATTTATTTTTGGAGTAGAACATCATATAATTGTAAGTTGATGTTGCTATAAAAATGATTTTTTAATTTGTTTGATGCGACAACAAATCAGAATTTATAATGATCTATATTTATCTATGTAAATATAATGTTCTTATTTAAAAACATTTTGTTATCTTTAATCAATTTTGTTTTAGGTCCTTCCTAAATTATGATGATATATCTCCAAAAGTCTCTAAAATCTATTAATTTTTCAGCACACTTATGTTAAGTGCAAAATGGTCAGCCAGGAAGCAAAATTCGGTAAAATTGTTTTCAATAAATTAGTATTAGTTAACCAAAAATGTTGGTTTAATACGAAAGAGTTAAAGAACTTAGGTTACAATAAAATTGCTGACAAAACATTAAATTGTCAATATTAAAAAGTAAATGCACGATTCTCTTCATTTTTTATTATAAATAATTAATCTGAATCATATCCTTCAAACATTTCACTTATTTATCCAAAGGGAAGTTTCAAACAAATAAAGATAACTCCTTGATGTGATTGAAATAATTTATCCATTAAATACAAAAACTTACAAACGAATTTCAACTGAATCAGATCATATTCCAGTATATACATGTTTCTATAGATTTGAATAAATCTTTTATCCAAAATCAAATAAAATCACACCACAAACTTCCCAACAAATAAATATGTATGCATTTAATTTCTCAAAAAAAAGTATGGCACATAACAAAAATACACTGTTTCAGGTATTATTTTATAACAAAATAAAATGGGACACACAAACCAAGTGCAAATAGACAGTGACAAACTTAATTCTGTTGCTGAGACAATTCTTTGGTTCAAATACGAAATAGTCATTGAAAAATACTAAGTTTTATTTGTCTTATCTGACCATCAGCAATTCTTGTCACTGCTACTTCTGTCACCATATCAAATGTCGTCATTGTCTCCATCAAGATTATTGGATTTGATTGGAAACCCAGGAACCATAATCCTTAGTAGATACAGCTTCCACAACAATAGGCATAAAAGCATGATTAGTTCCACAAATTTCACTGCACTGACCATAATAAACCCCTTCTCGTTGTATAAAAGTAGAGATCTGATTCAAACGACCAGGTACTGCATCACATTTCACACCCAAGGAAGGTACAGCCCAGCTATGAAGTACATCAGCTGATGTTATCAGAACACGCAGATGAGTTTTGGCTGGTACCACCACTCTATTGTCAACTTCTAATAAACGCAGTTGACCCAATTCTAGATCATCTTCTGGAACCATATAACTGTCAAAAGCAAGTGACTGCTCATCCGTATTGTTATAGTCTGAATACTCATAACTCCAGTACCATTGATGCCCAATAGCTTTGATAGTAATGGCAGGATCAACTACAACATCGTCCATTGAGTATAACAAAGTGAATGATGGTATGGCGATAAACATGAGGATGATACTGGGAAATATGGTCCAGAGAATCTCAATGGTGGTTCCATGAACAATCCTTTGTGGGATTGGACTAATTTTAGACCTGAAACACCATAAAGCACGAGACAGGACCCACAACACAAAAACAGCAATTTGAACAAGGAAGAAAAAGATGTCGTGATGTAAGTCCATTATTCCTTGCATTATAGGTGTTGCCGCATCTTGAAATCCTAGTTGCCACGGTTCTGGTGCATCACAAAAGGATATCGCAGGGAAGGCTCCACACATCCATCTATTCATAATAAAGACAACACTTGGAATATATGATTACTGAAAATGATCAATCGTTTTCTCTAAAAAAAATTCAAGAATTAATCATTACCAGTTATGATAATCAGATTATCTCAATAAAAACTTTAGTTTTTCCTAACTCTTACCACGTTATATTTTAATATTTCTTCATCATTACAAGATACGAACTCTTGTTCTAGTCTATCTTATGTTATACAGTCTGAGACAATTAAAGAATCAAATTTAAAGGTGATGTGGAGACTTAGAAAAAGCCACTGAGACATCTTTCTTTTATCCCATACCTTGGACACATTTAAGGTATTCACTCTCTAGAAACGAATACTATCCTACAATACTGTTATTAGGAAGAGACAAATCCAATGTGTAATTTCAAGAACAGGAAGATAACATAAATGTGTATATTTCCCTAAATGCTAGAGTATTAAGATTGAACATTTCAGTAAAAAATTTCATAATTCCAGTGTATTTGCTGTACTTTTATCTCTATGTATAAAAAACATCCTAGGTTTATAAAAGTTTAGCTTAACCAAATACCCACCTTATATCTCGTCTTCTTGCACTTTGTTATGACAATTTGAAAGTCAATCCCATTTTAAACCTCTCATTGTCACTCTTTTCAGTGGCAAAAAGGATGTTGCAAACTACACAAGTCTATTTATTAAAATTGTATGTAACATATATATTAACATTTAAATGGTAATGAAAGAACACAAACCTTAAAGCCCTTGGTATCTTCTCCATCCCAGTAGTCATTTTATGGATGACAGGATTTGCAGCAATCTGTTCAGGTTTCACAGGGGTTTTGAAGCAACTACTGAAATTAATCACACTTGAATTTCTGTTGACAGTTGATAAAAATGATGAAAAGGCAAAGCCTTCACTCCCTATATTTGGCATCTTAAATTTAGTAATTGCAGTCGTACTCTCAGTTCCAGGCGTCATAGAAGGGGAAGAATACGACCTCTTGCTAAAATGCTCATATTCTTTACCACTGGATAAAATCAACTTGCGCTGAAAATCATTCGACTGCAGGAATCTTGACATGCCAAAGTTTCCTTTGCAACATTTTCCCACAAATGTGGACCTAACATGAGATAGCAGGCCCATGCTAGAACTTCAAGAGTTTGCCCTCACTTTGGTTCCACTGTAATAGAAATAATAAAATTTTGGTTAGTTCCAAGACAAATCATTGAATAACTTCAAATAAAGATATAAATAATCATGTCAAACAGATTACTGACAAAAAAATTTAAGACTAAACCAATTACAATCCAAAACCGTATTTCTTGTTTATGTAGTTTAACTTATATATTCTCGTAGTAATTTAAAAGCTTTCACATAGTCATTGTATTATGCAGCAGAACCAGAGGCATAAAGTTCATATCTGATGTATATTTTATGATTGGCAGAGTATATCAAGTGGGTGGGGGCACAGTTTGTCGTGTGGCAAGCATATGTTATAACTTAGTGAAGAATATCGCATACAACACTTTTAGCAGCAGATTAGAGATGCGATGAAGCTTCAATGGGCAGTAGAGCAAATACAAAAACACGTACACTATAAGTTAGGTTTTTACCGATTCACAGGAAGAATTGATGAAGATAGATTTTAGAGGGAGGATTCTAAGGGTAAGAAGGATGCTGGTTGGAGATGCTTTGGTTAATGCTCATGAAGTTACTAGTTAGATAGAAAGTACATGCTTCTCAGAGCTTTTAATTTGAGCATCAAAAATGCAGCAAAATTTTGAGTTGATATTTTTTATTGTATTTCTGTGCGTATGGAATTAAGATGTAGGGGTGGTAAATATTTTCTACTTTTGTATGCGTTTGAACTACGGTAATTCCTGTACCAAATTAGTCCTATTATATTTACTGAGAAAAAAACTAGTGTATTATGATAATGGCAAAATGTCCAAAAAAACCTCACATCAACTGTTTCATATTCAAGCACAAATAAAAATAATAGATCATTAACAACCACTAAAACTTACAGGAAAAAAATCATAAAACTCTACACTAAATATACATACATACATATATAAACACAAACTTAATGATACAGGATATAACAGTTTAATACTTTGATCCATCCTATTGTCTTCCCTTTATTTTTTTATAGGCAAAGTTGATCTCATGAGTAAAAACTGGTAGTACAAACTCGACATACAAGATATGTATCAAATGCATAAACCAGAATTACAAAAAACACTTTCTATAGACATTACATCAAATCCCCTATAACATAAAACATGCATGATGCATTATATGCAAAATTGCACATGTCGCAAACTGCAACTTTAAAAAAATACATTTATGATAAAAAAAAAATATGCAACTGATGATTCGCAATAACTCCGAATTGTCAACAATAGATTCCATGTTCCATAACATCCACATTCCACATTCTATGCTTGAAAACCTTCCCTGACCCAATATTTTAGGCTTGCTACGCTTCCCTGATCAATTAAACCAAGCAACAACCATAATAAATAAAAACAACCTCAACATATTATTTCAACAATTGTTCATTCACCTCCATAGCAATACATCATACAATCAGCAATATCTAATTGGATTCTGCATCCAATTTCTTCTAATCCATTTCTATGATCTCAGTGTGTCAATTCAACAAATTCGCGTACTTCACTTAGATCACTAAAAATAATAGAAACCATGTGCCTCCAAAATATCATATAACTGCATACCAAACAGAGGGCTTTCATAATTGTTTATCAACCCCGTCCATTGGTAAAAGCTCTACTTAACCTCTACATGTAAAAGATAAAGATCACACCAACACTCTATTCTTAACCATAAAAAAAATTACATTTACTAGTGTGTTTCCTTGTGTATGTTCTGTAAACTACTTGTATACAAGAAACAAACCAAAAATTATAGCTATTAAAAAAAATAAAAAACAGAGAAGAAACAAAACAACTTATACCTAATAATCAAAAATGGACTAGTAAACTCATATCTGATAAACGGAAGACACGAAATAGCTTAGATCTAACAAATGGAAGAAAAAAGTAACTTAGATCCAACAAACGAAAGAAGGATAAACTGAAAAACTTATACCTAAAAGAGATCGAGAAGAACGCAGAGGTTTGAATATAGAATTGAATCAAAATTACAAATAACAAATTTATAACATATCAGCGAAAACCTAATACATCGGATCTATAGACTTACAATATCAGTGTTGCTCCAAACGATGCGGCGTGGCTCCTTCTGTAGCTCTTGTTTAAAATTTATACCTATGACTTTGTCAATGAAAACCCTAAACGATAAATTACTATCTACTCCAAGTTTACTCGATAATTATAACATAATTATTTTCAATAATATAAATTTATTTAGTTAAACTATATGATTTAATAATTTCATAAAATTAAATAGTATATGTGTTTATTAAATGATTATAATTTATATTGTAACATACCATTGTTAATTTATTCTTATACTTTTATATTTAATATTTGATTTTTTAAAATATTTATTCATTTTCATTTTATAATTATTATTAATAGTTAAAAAATAAAAAATATTTTAAGAAATACTTTTTCATTCTTTTAATTTTTTTAATAAAAATACTTATATGGTAAAAAATAAATCTAAATCAATTTTCGCGTTTGATAAAAAAACATACCAACTTTCATTAGTTTAATCAAATCAATAATATATATATAAGTTTTCTATTTAAATTAAATAGCTCTCCACTATATGAGAATATTTGGAGGAGAATAAAATTTTGTAATCCATCACACATGGTAGGTGTCGTGGCACACTAATAAACAACACAATAAATTGAGAATATAGATATTTATATGTATAGAGATAGATATATAATATAACTCGTGAACTCTCACGAATAACTCTTGAACTCTTGGAGGGGCACGTGCTTCACTTGAATTCAATAAACTTTATCATATAAAAAGACATTTTCCTTTTCACCAAATATATACGTTAAAAAAGTATGACCAATATATTCAATTAATAAATTCAATATATTTTAATTTACTTTTGTTTTTTATGTATTATAATGAAGACACGTGTAGACTAATTAATATTATCTTAATTTTTGTGGATGATAGTTAAATAAAAAGAAAAAAGTTTTTCAGAAATATTATATTAAAAAAAATGGAGGAAGTAACTAAGTTTGTGTATATAGTTTAGAGTGGTTTTTATTGTCCGAAGCTTCAACAATTTTTTTTTTTCCTTTTGTTTTAAAATGTTTGTAATTTCTATTTTTTGTGAAATTAATTTAAGATTGTCTCTTGTGTAATTTTATGACTTTGAGAAATAATAGGAAACAGTTAAAACAAGTAATTATAATTTTTATTAATAATAAACACTATTTTAAATACTAATAAATTTTTTAATTTATAAATTATATCTAATTTAGTCAATGATTGATTTTTTTTATTGTATTTATCATGCTTGAGTTAAACACTAAATATAAATATAAAACTAGTCTCTCGTATGAAAATTTGAAGAAAATTATTTTAAAATATTTTTTCTTTCTCTTATTTATCTATGTCTCATATAGATTTATATGAATTATAAAATGAAGAACTCATTTTCTAATTCCAAGTTTCAAGATCTCTTTATCTTAATATTGTTATTTTGTTAAAATTTATTAATTATTTATATTGTATATTAGATTATTAGTTTTATAATCTTATGAACTCTTGCTTAAACAAAATAATGAGTGTTAATGAAAAATCTCTGATTTATTCTATTAGTTTTGGTTCATTGAATGCAATAAAATCATTTTTATAGCAGTGATTTTGGTTGAGGTCCTGATATGTCTTTCAATGAAGTTATAAAAATAACTTTTCTCACCAAAACTTGAAAAATAAAAATAAAAATGAAAAGATATAGAGAATATAGTAATTGTAGTTATGATCATATATGGATGATACTCACATTCATTTTGGTCAATTTTTTCTATCAATCAAAATTGAAAATTATTTACCCTATTAGTGATGGAGAATATTTAGAATGAAATGTGATGATGATATCTTAAATTATTTTTTGTAAATTTATATCATATTTTTAATGAGTATGATATGCTTCTTGGACTTGAAGTTAAATATTCAATAATAATTTAAGACATACTATTTGGATTCACATCAAGCCAAAAAGAAAATTAAAATAGATATTCTCTCTTGGGGTTGAGTTTTGGGTTATATATTCAAATTTTACATTAATTTTTATTGTGTAACATCTAGTACCAACTAGTAAGTTATTATCACTAGTGCAACTTTTAGCTCTCATTATATACATAATTATTTTTCACATTAGAATATCAACAATTCTCCACAATCTTATGGTTTTTTGTCTTCACATGTCAACCGTTTAATTAAAATCATAATAAAAATTAAAAAAAAACCAAAATTATATTGACCTCTCAATATCATATAATATATGTTGGATATGAAATTTTATGAATAAAAAAAAACATCAAATGATTTATTTACCACTCAATTTGTTAATTATCATTTTTTACGAATTAGTTTTCTAAAACATAAATATCAGGAGAACGAAAAAGCAAAAAATCATATTGTTTAAAATGAACGAATCTGATGATCTCATCTTGACCCATATGTATAAAAAGAGTATAAATTAGAAGTTTAAAAGATAATTCATTCATACAACTTGGTTAAGCAATTAATTGATGTATTAAACAACACAAAAAGGAAACTAAGTCAGATATGTCAACTATTGATACTTAGAATAATTAATATTTCATGTTAGGAAGAAAAGTAGATACCTAAAATTATAAAAAAATAGATATATAAACTAATTATGTTACGAATAAAATAAGATAGAATCTAAGTAAAGTCAATGTTAACTATATATTTGTATTTAATGTAATGATAAATGTTATAAAATATGTTAATAATCAACAACCAAGGCCGATTAAACATTTTCAACCAAAAAAAAATGATTAATCAAATTAGATAAACACAATCAAAGCAAAAATAGATTCATTTACTAAGTCAAAAGCTTTTAGATATAATAATTTGAAATATAAATAGGGGCAAAATAGCAATTCCCAATGCTACTGTGCTATCAATTTTCATTAATGTAAAAGGGTTGAGATACCTATATACCTATTAGTAGCATACTCTTATTTCTTTGCTGATGACATAAATTGTGGTCTTTACCTAGTTGATTAATGAATTATCATTAATTCATTAATCAACTAAGATTGATAATAAGGACTTCAACAATGTAATTTGTGAAAAAATGACGCCAAAAAGATAAAAAGATGAAAGTGAAACCTACACAACTACAAACATCATGTTTGAAGACAGAAATACAAGAAAAAAACGATTCTTTATACACATGGACAAAATGTACAAGCATTTAAAGCAAATCTAAATTATCATGCTCATACAATGGTGCAAGAAGCACCGAAACATTTGTTCTTGTAAACAGAGGGAGGCAACATGTGTACCACTGGAGTGGAGGAAAATATAAAAAATGCACATTACATGCATCTGAAATTAAAAAAAAATGCATCTATGTACCCCCCAAAAAAATGCATTTACTTTGTTAAACATTACTACTTCCACCCACTTTACAAGTACCCTAATGCATCTCCACTCATATTGTCAGTGGCCATTATTGAGCAATCAGATGGATCATGTCCATATTGAGCACACAATGGTGCAGAAAACTGTCTTCGCTTCCTTGTGAGATCGACTCCATCTCTGGCCCTTCTTTCCTTGAGCTTTCCTGTAGTGATAGAATCATGGGGATTTGTGATTGTAAAGTTGTGAATCATTCCATTAGTATCTTCTACCTCTGGGAGGATTAATGAATCTGATGGATAACCAAATGCAATGTCATTCACCCCATGTGGAGACCTAGGAAGAGTTTTGATGCGTGATAGCACCATGGAAATTTCCTCGCAAGCAACATCCAGACGTTCCTCAGTTTCAATGGATTCCACTAAAAATGTTGAAACCATGGATTCCAAAAGTTGCATCCTTTCAGGCTGATCCCTACTAGTGGTACCCCGGAAGTTGTTAACAGAAGATGAACTAGTGCCTCGCCATCGACCTGGTAAATATTGATCAGGGACGTGAAAACAGTTATTAGTTGACATGACACGTAGCACATGTCTACATAAGATGCCTGAAAACTCAAACAGATGACAGCTGCAGCTTATGTGCTCTTGACAAGGAACCCAAAATACTTTGCATCCTCCATCTGTCTGAGAGTGGTGTCTGACCTGGAAACAACCTTCATCAACCAGAAAGGATGCATATTGTGGCGCCATAACTAGCTCTTCCTGAAGTTTATTCAAGGCATAGGGAGTAAGTACAGTGGCAGCATGGGATTCAATAGGTGAACCAGTTTTGAGGCACGCTTTTTGAAGTTTCCTTTGCATCTTTTGCTTCGCTCCGGCTCGGTCATTAAAATCAACAATATCAGCCACCTGCAGAAAGTAATATTTTAAAAAATGGCACAGCATATCAAGAAATACGACTAAGAAAACAAATTATATATCACAGACTTGCTCCACAAAGCGGTGTAGTTGAGATTGGGCACTCAAGAAACGTTGAATGAAAGCATTAATGGACTCAGACTGAGATGTAATGGTCAATCCTGCAAAGAAGTAGCGCCTCAAGAATGGTAAAGCCCAAAATGTCCTCAATGAATATAGGCTAATGATATGTTTATTTGTGTGGAGTCCATACTTGTCAACCATTTGCCGCCAGCCTTCTTCAAAATCTTCCACCAGTTCCAAATTGTAGAGCCGGTGGAACTCAGCTTTCCACTCATCATATTGTGATCCAAGAAGTAAAGAAAACCAATCAGAGAACTTGGAAAGTATATGCCATATACAAAAAGCATGTTTGGTTTCCGGCAATTCAACTGCAATAGCTTCTTTCAGCCAAGTGTTGTGATCCGTCAATATTGTTTGAGGAGCCTTTCCTTTCATGAACCCCAAGAAAGCCTGTGTGGCGATGATTAGGTTAAAAACACAAACTCCCGAAACAAATCTCATAAACATCATGTAAAGGAAATTTGCAGCATAAAAATTTCCACAAAACTATCAGGTAATATTATACTATCAAGAGAAAAAAAAATTATTCCTTTGAAAGAATCAAACATTGAAAAGAAAAACTATGCAATATTTTTCTGTTTTGACATTAAGGGTTTTGTTTATAGGAGTTAATAGGGCACATGCTAAGGTTCTTACCGTGAAAATAAAAGCAGCACTTGATCCTTTATTCTTCAAGTAATTAGGGTAATTCAATGACAATAATTAATGCTATGCTTAATTCTTAACTTGTGCCACATATTAACCAAACAGTACTATTAATTAGATACTCATACTAACTTATATTTACAGTTAATTTGCTCTCACATTTTATTTTGCAAAAGCATTATCAAAAGCTAACATATTGTAGGTTTTGGCACGGTAACTTAAACCTACACTGGAGAGCAGGCAATTGGGAAATGGCAAGCAAGATTATCAAGTTAGAGTATCACAAGGTTCTTGCCTTGAGAGCCCATGAGAAAGATTGTATGTTTTCATCCCGTAGAAGTGCGCAACTAAAGAAACAAGGCATGCCATTATTGTCCACACCAAGCCAACATCCCAACAGCATGTCATAAGCATCTACTCGGTAGGTGGTATCAAAAACTACAGCATCGCCAAATGCCTCATATGATTGAATGGATGAACTGTACGACCATGCAATATGTTCAAGCCTGTTATTACTATCTATTTTGAATTCATATTTGAAGTTATGGTTTTCATCCTTTAACCTCTTGCACATAGTAATCAAATCAATGGCATCATTATCTCTGTCCACAATTCTGAAAGACTGCAGCAAGTTTCTTACATCTATCTCTGTAAAAGGAAGACAACCAAGTTTGACCCCTTTCTCCAGCTCCATCAGTCTTAACATCTGCCTTACTGACATTCCAGCTTTAGCAAACATGCATATTCGACTCTTGTCATCAGGAGATATCGGACAATAGGCTGGAAGAAGGCGCACCTCATTGGATTTTAACAGCTCATGATTATGTGTGTTCCTAAAACCAGTAACACGCCATTCAGGAACATCAAAATCTGCCCTTTTCACAATACGCATGTATGCTTGGCAACCACAGCGAGAAGATTTGCGGTTCCTTTGCACCTTTCCGTCATGAGAAGGTTTAATCTGGGGATAACCACCACGATGGCAAGTGAAATCCCTCCTTGTAACTCCCCTTCCAACCCCATCTTTCCCTCGAGTTCGGTGTCGTCTAATTGAAAAGCCACACTGCTTAGCAAAACTGCAATAAAATTCATAAGCTGCTTCTTGAGATACAAATCTTTGACCAATAAAAGGAACAAGGTTGACAGAAGTTTGTCTTGACAAAATTGTTTCCTCTGCTGTTTCCTCAATGGTGTCAATGTCTTCCTGAGACAAATCCGTACCATTTTCAGATGATTCCAGCACCAAACTGGTTCCTTCCGACATTTTTATCAGTACTACTAACAGCCCAATTGGATTGCAGATGTTTAAACCTACAAAACAAGCAGATTAAGATATCAGCATAATATACAGTAATTAATTTGATATGCCTGCAAATATAAGAAATTAGCTTACTAAAAACACTCAGATACAGGAAGCTTTAGATGCTATATATCCCCTTCATATGCTAGCGCTGAGATTAACAATTGATACGAAGAGGATAACCAAATGGAAAATTGCAGCACCAGATATGGATAAATAACAATAGAAGCGACCAGAGGGAAGGGAGTCCCTGTATATGACAAGTATCAGAACTTTTAAACAGCACACCCTTTACATATTTCAAGTTCGGATGCATTCTATTCGGTAAAAGTGAGTGTTAACCGCTGTGTCAAAACCAATCAGAGTTCATACCAACAAACTAAACTTATCTGCTACTAGTTGTCAGTATAACAACTATTATTCTCACTCTCTACTAACACTTCTCAGCACACAATTATCACTCTGTAATATCCAAGAATCTCATGTGGATCTCCCCAAAAAACAGCCATATACCACAATTCAAAATTCTCAAAACAACGGACTCATACCTAACACTCGTAGATCCAACCCCATTTATCCAATGTCAAACAATCTCAACCGCATTCCAAAGACTGGAAAACACCCAAAAACACAATAGAAATCCACAAAATGAAAACATCGAGTAAATAAATTCAAACCAGTAATCAGTCACAGGTGATATAACAAATTTAAAAAGGGTTTAGATTTTGAAATTGAAAATTGAATATGACACTAAAGTGGCCATAAAACATACCAGGTAGAATCGTTAGGTGTGAGAAGTTGGCTCAATGATCAATAACAAACTAGAAAAATTTAAAAACAGAAGAAAAAGAAAGTGTGACATTATTCAGGTGTCATACTTGGGTATGTTCCATGACATGAGGATGTGTGAGGATATTCATGAGGAGTTGTCACACTAAAAGACATGTATGAACAACTTGCAGATGACAACTTTACCTAGGCAAAGCAACTAGATGGTTGTCTCATTTTAACAGGAAACTAAATTAAACATTTCTGATAGTTCCCCAAATTTCGCTGCACTGACCATAATAAACCCCTTCTCGTTGTATAAAAGTTGAGACTTGATTCAAACGACAAGGTACTGCATCACATGTCACAATTAAGGAAGGCACAGACCAGCGATGAAGTACATCAGCTGATGTTATAAGAATGCGCATAGGAGTTTTGGCTGCTGCTACCACTCTATTGTCAAATTCTAATAAACGTAGTTGACCCAATTCTAGATCATCTTCTGGAATCATAATCAAAAGCAAGCGACTGCTCATCCGAATTGTTATAGTCTGAATACTCATAACTCCAATGCCACTGATGCCCAATGGCTTTGATAGTAATGGCTGGACCACAACAACATCGTCCATTGAGGATAACATAGTGAATGATGGTATAGTGATGAACACGAGAATTATAGTAGGAAATATTGTCCAGAGATTCTCAATGCTGGTTCCATGAACAATCCTTCGTAGGATTGGACTAATTTTAAACCTGAAACGGCATTAAACACGAGACAAGACCCACAATACAAACACCAAAATCTAAATAAGAAAAAGACATCGTGATGCAAGTTCATTATTCCTTGCATTATAGGTGTTGCCGCATCTTAAAATCCTAGTTGCCATGGTTCTGGTACATCACAATAAGCTATTGAAGGGAAGCCTCCACACATCCATCTATACATAATAAAAACAGGAACACTTGGAATATATGATTACCGGAAATGATCATTCCATTTTCCTATAAAAAATACAAGTATTAATCATTATAAGTTATGATATTCAGCTAATATCTGAATAACTAACTATAGTTTCTTCCTAACTGTTACCACGTTTTATTTTGATATTTCTTCATCATTACAAGATAGGAGTTATTGTTATAGTCTGTCTTAGGTTATATAGTCTGACACAAGTTAAGAATTGAACTTCAAGGTGAGGTGGAGACTAAGGAAAAGCCACTAAGACATCTTTCTTTTCATCCATACCTTAGACACTTCTAGGGTATTCACTCTCTAGAAACGAATACTGTTGTACAATACGCATACTAGGAAGAGACAAATCCAATCTGAGACTTCAAGAATAGTAAGGTAACATAGTTGTGTATATTTCCCTAAATACTAGAGTTTCAAGTTATTATCTTGAAATATTATCTCTATGTATAAAAGAACATCTTAGGTTTATAAAAATTTAGCTTAACCAAATCCTCACCTTATATCTCATCTTCTTGCACTTTGTGATGACAAACAATTTGAAAGTCATCTCAATTCTAATCTCTCATTGTCTCTCTTTTTAATGGCAAAGTGGATGTTGCAAATCACACTAGTCTATTATAATCATATGTAACATGGATATTAATATTTAACTGGTAATGAAAGAACACAAACCTTAGAATCCTTGTCATCTTCTCCATCACAGTCGTCATTTTATGGATGAAAGGATTTGGAATAATCTGTTCGGGGTTCACGGGGGTTTTGAAGCAACTACTGAAATGAATCATTCTTCAATTTCCGTTGACAGTTGATAAAAAAGATGAACAGACAAATCCTTCACTCCCTATATTTGGCATCTTAATTCTAGTACTTGTAATAGTACTCTAAGTTCGAGGAGTCACGAGGGGAAGGATATGATCTCTTGCTAAAATGTTCATAGTATGATTCTTTACCACTGGATAGAATCAACTTGCGTTGAAAATAATTCGAATGCAAGACTTGATATGCCAAAGTTTCCTTTGCAACATTTTCCAACTGTGGACCTAACATTAGATCTAGCAAGCTCATGCTCCAACTCGAGGAATTTTTGCACTTACTTTGGTTTCAAGAAATAGAAATAATAAAATTTTGGTAAATTCCAAGACATTATTAAACAACTTCAAATAAAGACGCACATAATACAACGTGTCAATGAGATAACTAACAAAAAAATTTAAAATTACAACCCAAAACCACGTTTTTTGGTTTTATAGTTTAATTATTATATTCTTGTAAGAATTTAAAAGCTCTCGCATATTTATTGTGTTATACAGCAGAACAAGAGGCATACAGTTCGTATCTGATGTATATAAAATTAGTCGAATATGTCAAGTGGGTAGGGGGCGCAGTTTGTTGTACGGCGGGCATATGTTATAACTTAGTGAAGAATACCTTATGCAATATTTTTAGCACCAGAGTAGGGAAGCTATGAAGCTTCATTAGGCGGCAGACGAAATACAAAGGCTCATACACTATATGTCAAGTTCACACCAAGTAACAGGAACAACTGATGGAGATTGATAGGTTTTGGAGAGAGTGCTGCATGGGTTAGCAAGATGCTGGTTGGAGGTGCTTGGGTTAATGCTCATATAGTTCCTTGCTAGATTGAAAATATATGCTTCTCAGAGATTCTGGTAGCAATTCCTCTGGTTTATGCAGCAAAATTTTGAGTTGATATTCTTTCTAGTATAAGTGTGAGTATGAAATTATGATGAAAGGGGGATGTGGGAGATTTAATATTTTCTATCTTTTGTATGATTTTGAACTATGGTTACTTCGTGTACCAAATTAATTCTATTATTTTTGTTGTGAAAAAAAAAAAACTATTGTATTATAATAATGGCAAAATGCCCAAAAGAACACACATAAATTCTTTCATATTCAAGCACAATAAAAACAGAAGACCCTTGACAACCACTAATACTTACAGGAAAATATGAAAAAACTCTACACTAAATGGACTTCATTAAACATACATACATAAACACAATGTACATGATCTAATGGCTTAGAACATTAATAATCCTATTGTGTTCCTCTATTTTTTTCACGGGCAATGTTGAATTTGTTATCAGTAAAATCTAGTGGTACAAACTCGACATCCGGGATATGGATCAAATGCATAAAGCAGAATTACATAAACAGTTTCTTTAGATATTACATCAAATCCTATATAAAATAAAACAGGCATGATGCATCATATGCAAAATTGCACATGAAGAAAACTGCAACTTCCAAAAATGTACTAATGATAGCAAAAATGCTCATAATTCAAAAACACTCTGAGTTGTCAACTACAGATTCCATGTTCCATAACATCCACATTCTATGCTTGCAAAGCTTCCGTGACCATTGTCAATCAAACCAAGCAAGAACCATAACATTATAAAAACAATCACAACATATTATTTAAACATTTGATCATTCACCTCCATAGCAATACTCTATGTAAAATAAATATCTTATAATCCAAGATATCTATTTGGATTCTGCATCCAATTTCTTATAGTCCATTTCTAATATCTCAGCGAGCTAACTCTACAGATTCGCGTACTTCTTCACTTACATCACTAAACATGATACATTGTGTCCCTCAAAAAAAGTATCATATAACTGCATAGCAAACAGAGGGTTTCATAATTACCATCCCTCTCCATTGGTAAAAGCTCCACTTAACCTCTCCATGTAAAAGATAAAGATCCCACCAGCACTCTATCTAAACCATATAAAAATTAAATTTTGATTTGTTTGTGTATGTTCTGTATACTGCTTGTATACAAGAAACAAAACAACTTACACCTAATAAACAAAAAAAGACTTGTATAACTTGGATCTAATAAACGTAAGAAACGAAATAACTTAGATCTAATAAACGAAAGAATAAATAAACGGCGGAAAAACGTATACCAAATAGCATTCAAATAAAGAGATCGGGAAGAACGCAGTAGTTTGAATATAGAATTGAATCAAAATAACAGTTAACAAATAACAGATTTATATTAAATAAGATTAAATGATCTAAGGAAACTTAATACATCGAATCGATAGTCTTACATCATCAGTGTTGCTCCGAAGGATGCTGCGTGTGCGCTCCTGTAGCTTTTCTTTAGAATATATACCTATGTTGTCAATGAAAACCCTAAATGTTAAATTACTATCTACTCCCTAAAGGTTAAATTACTGTGTACTTCCATTACTATCTCTCCAACTAATAAAACATAAATATCTTTTTTAATTATTATTTAAAAGTTTCTTATTATATTTTATATTAACGGCATTAATCAGTTATAATATGTTATAAAACAACTTATAAAGAATCAACAAATAATTTACTTAATTAAGTTTCAATTTTTTGTTTTTGATACATTTGAATTTTTTTAATATTTTTTTCCATAAAATATTTAATAATTTTTATATTTTTCAGTTGAGTATTTGATAATAAATTTTTCTCTTAACTATATGATATAACTAATATACTGTGTTGTGAATTTTTTTATTACGTTAAAAAAATATAAGATTGTATGATTAATATAAAAATAATTTTATTTATATTTTTTCGTTGTTTTTATGTCATCGGTATCAATAAGAACTTTCTTCTTATTCAATATTTATTATAAAAAAACAATAAAAAACACTTGCCATTTTACATTAACCTGAATATCAAATTATATTAGCCATTTTACATTAACTTTAATATCAAATTATATTAACTATCAAACTTCATGTGTTTTTAAGACAAATAAACAAAATGACGAGTGAGATAACAATCATCTCATTCATTTAATGATAAATTAAATGACAAAAGTTTAGTTGAAAATATAAAAAAAAAAAAAAACTAGAGATTATCTACTCAAAATGGTTAAAGTGGGAAATGACGATAAGTCTGGAAAATTACAAAGTATTTGTTTAAATGAAAAAAAAAAGTATTCAAAATAGTCTCAACTTATTAAAATCTCTTTGAAGGAAAAAGGAAAAGGTAATCATTTAATCAGTGAAAATGATCCAACATTTAGGTAATGGGAGCAAGGAAGACTATGTAGTTCATCAAATCAAATTATAATATAATAAAACTATTTAAAGTTAATATGATTTTCTTTTATGAAATAGATGCTCTTAAACTCTCAAAAGGTGTTTTACACACGATCAACTTTCACAAATTCTATAGACTTACCTTAGACAGTTTTACATACATAAAGAGAACTATAACTAACAATCAAAAAACACTCTAACAATTTTAACTTAACCAAGATTCATTAAACTCCTAAACGTCACATATGGGTTCAAAACACTCACATGCAACACAGTTGTTAAAAAACTAAAAAAATATAATAAAAGATAAACTTATTATGTTGAAGATTTTGATAAGGTATGATTGTAGACTTTGACGTCAATAGTTCTATAACATACTTCAATCTTCAATCTTCAATTAGATGAATGATAGAATTAAAAATGTTAAAAGAATGGAAAAAATAGTTCATAAAGAATTTTTTTTTTTAAAAATGATAGTTATTATGAAATAAAACTTTATTAATAAAAATTGTATAATTAATTTTTTTATAAATAAAATAATCAAGTGTCATATTAAACCCACAACTACTCTTAAACTATTTTGTATTATCATAATATGTGAATAGTTATTATATTGTTATGGTGTTTAGATTCTTAAAATCATTTTGCTATTGAAATCTCATATTGTTATTTTTAATGATCATTATTATAAATTCGTGGTAAAATAAAATAATAATTTATTAATGAAAAATTTGTATATCGATTATGTTATTCATAAAAGTGAATGTGATATCATATATTTTATTATAATAGTGCTTATAGTTAAGGTCCTACACTTTATGTTGTGATAGTATATGTAATTGGTTTGGTATTATTATACATGAAAATTTCTAAAGTGAAGTCATATAAAATGAAGTGATTTCTTCACGAAATCAAAATAAGCTAAAGTCATTATATACGATACCGACCTTTATGAAAAATCTTTTAATTTGAAGTTGATATTGATGATAACAACTTTCTCAAAAAAAAAAAAAAAAAACATCTAAAGTCGTTATGTCTTGTAATGACTTATTTAGAAATACTTTTAAACATAAGTTGTTATGTATGATAACAACATTCAATTTGATTTCCAAGTTCTTCGTCTACCTTGTCATCACATAATAACTATATATTGTTTTTCCCATTTAGATTTTACCAAATACATTAATCCTATTTACAACCTTCATAAATCAAATGTGCATATAAACTTCAAATTGATTCGATTAAAAATAAATATCGTTGATTCATCTATATTGGGCCAAATTTCGTTATAGACTCACATGCGCAGTAAGGTATCAAGACAACCTATAACTACTCGTATCCACAATGAAATGTTAGCTTTGTAGACATGAAGGTCAACATAAGAGAATTTATTCCTATTATGATTATGTTTTCATGTTTTTATACTTTTCATTATGTTATATTATGAAATCCACATATTATAATTTTCATTATCTGAATCTAACGTTCATCTTCGTCTCAAATCATGCATACTGAGAAGTTCAAATTTTTGGTACTTAAATCTTCAATTCTTCAACACATTATGCTTGTTTATAAAATAAAATAAAATAAAAACAATGCACAATGAAAGTTGTCATCATTAGAGACAACTTCACTTGAATTATAAGTCCTTAATACATATATCAACTTCGTCTTCTATTAATGAAATTTGATGTCGTTACCATACATAAAAACTTCGATTCAAAATAATTTTCACATCAGTCCTTATAATACATAACAATTTTATTATATTTTATGAAGTTTAACTTGTTCTAATTTTGTAAGGATATCATCTTCATTCTATACAACTTTATTTTAGAAGTCCTCCTAAATTATAACAACTTACCATAGGAGAAAAAATACAAGTAAAAAAACCTAAATTCTACACTAACAAATTATAATAAATACTCCTCTTTCTCATTAAATTTTGGTCAATAACGTACTGCTTTTCTTTTTAACATTTTCTTAACCTGTTATATATGATTTTAGTTGCACAATTCATAGGTTGTTTTTTAGTATCTTGTATCTAGAATTGATTAAATAACTTGCCTTTATATACACTTTTAATGCCAAAGGTGTTAATTTGAGATTGTCAAATAGTAAAGCAATTGAAGTATGACTGTGATCCAAGATCTTTTCATTATCTTTGCCTTACCTGTTCTTCCACCTTATAATCATGATATTTTTATATTTGGAAATCTTCTTGATTGTTTTGAATATAAGTTTGGATTAATTAGTTAGCACTGTCTTATATAATTTTTGCATGTGCATATTTTTATTTATATATTATTATTTATTGTACTTACTTTTATTTAAATTTTCAATTTACACTTAATTTTCATAATCTAGGGATGAATTTTTTTCATAGGAACTAAGATGGACCAAGTTATAAAATTGAGTCTAAGATCAATAGAACTACTCAAAGCACTATCCCGACACCAAAAAAATCAAACAAAACATCATCGAAATTGTTGTTTATCTATTTAAGAAAAAAAAAAATAGATGAAGAAAGATAATGAATAATGGCAGACGATAGGTGATGTTTGGTGAATACTGCACGAATTCTGGTGTGATGCCACCAACCAGAAGTACCTTTGTACTTTAGCACAGTCCAGTACAATAAAACAGTAACAATAAATATGTTATATTATTATTATTATTATTGTGTCTTATTTTATTTTTAATTCATTCAAAACCACACTGAAACAAAGACTTACTAGATTTGACAGAGGAGACTGAAAACTCCATACATCAGCTAATGGAGATGGATCAGAACAATATTGCACATATTCCACAATAATATATGTGTGTTTTTATATGTGCAAGCAATAGTGAAAAACGCTATTTAACGTCACTTCTTAGACGTCGGTCAAGGATAAACACGACGTATGATCGGTGGTATTTTCGTAAATAAGTTAGTCATATAGACGTCAGTTAGAAGGTGCCCCAACGTTTATAATATTTTAGATGTCAGGGCCCCTCCTAACTGACGTGTATATGTCTGACAGGTGGGTGAAAAGTCATTTCTTTCAGTCATATAGACGTCAGTTAGGAAGGGCCCCGACGTCTATATGGAGAAAATTAATGGCTATTTACCTACCTGTCAAACATATAGACGTCAGTTGGGAGAGCTCCCGACTTCTAAAGCAATTTAGACGTCTGTTACTCTGGGAACCGACGTCTAAACCCTAAATCCAGAAATTTAAAAAGTCACTTTTTGATTTCATTTAGACGTCTGATCCCACCACTCCGACTTCTAAAGCACTTTAGACGTCTGTTATTCTGGGAACCGACGTCTAAACCCTAAATCCAGAAATTCAAAAAGTCACTTTTTAACTCCATTTAGACGTCTGATCCCGCCACTCCGACTTCTAAAGCACTTTAGACGTCTGTTATTCTGAGAACCGATGTCTAAATGTCTGCATTAAAACACTGCGAACGCGAGGTAGTAGTTACGCGCACTCATTGTTCATCATCTTCCTCGCGTTTTCTCTGCATAGACTATGTTTTTCAGGTTTGTTTTCTCACTTTTGCACCGTTTAAAATTAATTTTATTCCGATTACATTACTCTTTGATGAATTATTTTTCATTTGAACCGATTAAAATGCGTTTTCATTGAGTTTTTGTACAGTTTTGCTCATGTCCTTAGGCAGCGTTCTTGGACGGCGATTTCTTGCGTTTTGCACTCATCCAATTCCCTCCACTACATTATCAAAATAGTTCAATACAAAATAAGAACATACAATTCATTCTCTTCAACTAAAATATAAAGTTGTAAACTCGAATCACCATGACCTAGGAGCAACTCGAGAGACCTCAAGCGGAGAAAGATCCTATCAAATACGGCGACATTTTAGACGTCTGGTCTATGAATCTGACGTCTATATAGACGTCTGACCTATATAGTCCGACGTCTCATTTAACGTCACTATAATAGACGTCGGTTCGGGATCTGACGTTAAAAGCTCAAAATAACCAACGATAAACAGCGTTTTTCCACTTGTGAAGATAGAAAATATACATATTTACTATTAAAATTTTATATTTTTATGAATCACTTGAACTTTAACTTTTAAAAAATTTAATATATAAAATAAAAAATTACACTTATTTTTTTAATAATATAAAATGATATTGTAACTAATGTAAAATAATGACTTATATATAAAAACAAATTTTATAGATGATTTTAACCTTGTATAGCAAAAGTTCTATGTCTCTTATGTAAAGGCTCATTTTGGGGATTGCTATTATTGAGGGCCCAAACCAATGTTGTCAATCAAGTTGTCATGTTCTTTCTCTTCTTCATGCTTACACAAAATTGGCTACAACTAATGTTCATGGTATGTGCCATTTATAGTTTCCTTGCATTACACCATTCCATTCAATTATTTCGACTCATTTGTCTTTATTTCTCCGAACAGGTGGAACACTGAGACCAAAGAGTACAATGTATGTCAATGTTCATTTGTCCTTAGAAAATATGTTAGGGAACACCATGTACACTTTAATTAACGTGCTTCTAAATTGGAGCAAAAACATTGTTGTTTTTTCACTTTATCATACTAATTATAACTTATATTTGACCTTCTTGATGATGTACTATGTTGTAGATCAAACATTATTTCTTGTTTGTAAACCTGTCCGTTAAGAAAAAAAAAAACACATCACCTGGGAAAAAACAAATGAGTATGGAGATGGAGTTTATGTACTTTGTCAACTGAATGAGATGTGAATATTTTCAGAAGAATAAAATTTTGTGTAATCCATCACACATGGGAGGTGAGCTGACACACTATCAACAGAGAGGCTAAGCAACAACATAATCTTTCTACTGTCAAGTTGCCAACTTGAGGATATGTATATAAATATATGTATGTATATGAATATACGTATATATACAAAATTCTTGAATTCTCACGAGGGACATGTGCTCAACTTGCAATTCAGCATACTTTAACATAAAAAAACATTTTTTTTCACTAAATGTGTACCTCTTAAAAAAATGTATGAAAAAAAAATACCCTTTTATTCTTTTGAAATTTGGTTAAGGATTTTAGAAAAAAATAATAATAAATTTAACATTTTTTTTAACTTTAATGAAATATTTATGAAAAGTTTATTTACCTTTTTTATGACTATATTATACTGAATACATGTATGTAAACTAATTGATATTATTTTACATTTTATGAATGATACTTAAATAAAAATTTCGAAATTATTGTATAGTAAGAAAAAGTGGAAGGAGGGAGTAACTAAGTTCGTGCATATAATTTAGAGTGATTTTGATTGTCGGACGTTTTTAGAGATTTTTTTTTTTTCAGTTTCAATATTTTAAAATTTCTATTTTTGTGAAATCAATTTAAGATTATGTCTTTGTGTGATTGTATCACTTATGAGAAGGACAATAGTAACAAAAAAAACTGTATTATATTATACAAAATTAAAATATAGATAAAAATTAGTTTCAACTTTTATTCAATTTAGTTATTTAATTTTAAAAATATATGAATTTGTTTTATTAAATTTAATTAATGTTTGAAATATATTTTAAGATAATATTTGAATTTTTTGTATTTATTATAATTTTTTTAATGTTTAATTGAAATATACGTTTGAAATTTTAAAAAAAAATTAATTAAATTTAATTAAAAAAATTAAATTTACATAATTTTAAATATGAGAGAATAAATTAATTTAAAATTAAAAAAAAAACTAATTCAAACTTTTTATTAAAGAAAAAAATATATTTAACTCTTTTTAGATGAAAAATTTAGATAATGAAAACAGGTGCATTAACTATAATATCTAATCATTAACATAGAATAATGAATTTAAACATTCATGAATTACTTAATTCAAAGCTTCTAAAATCCAGCCAGAATCAAAAACATTTTTCCCTTTGTGTTAGATATTAGTTAATTCGGCTTTAAACAAGAGAAAAAGCAGAGTTTACAACTACTCCTTTAGAAATGTTGTGACTTTCTGACAGAGTTGGAAGTGGTTTTGAGATCCAAGGTGGAGGGTTAGTTAATCCAATCCAACCAATGAGCTGGATCCACTCTTTCAGGAGTAACCTTAAAATATGATAATATTAATATTGTACAATGTCAAAATAATTACACAGATACCAACATTTTAATAATATTATTATTATTTTGACAACATTATTTTATGGAAAGTAATAAAATATGCCAGAAACTGAGCATCGGTTTGAAACAGAGAAAAAAAAAAAAAAACTCTTTCAGAATCAGAGCCTCAATCATTTCCATTATTTATACGCTATATTATCTGCAGCCAAAAGAAATTCCATTACCCTTTTCTCTGTTTCTTGGCCTGAACTCTTATAACAACTCACTATTGTGTTATTATATTCAATACTCTCATGATGATGCCAGTTTCAACCATGTGAAGCTGTTTCAGTCTCAGTTTCTTGCTGTCAACTGTTTTGGATCTTCTCAAACATGAATCTCGGCAGCGGCAAAGGATCAACTTCCGGTTCTCCTCTGAAAACCGGGGAGGTTGTCTCCGACAAGTTTCCGGCGGGTCTCAGGGTGATGGTGGTGGATGATGATCCCACTTGCCTTAGGATACTTGAGAGGATGCTGCGTGCTTGTCTCTATGAAGGTGCTTATTCGCTTTCTTTCTTTCTTTTGGGTACAGAAAAGAAATGCAATTTGGCTTTTTTTTTCAGTGTTTATGTGGTCGTGAATAGTAGTACTTGTACTTGTCAATCACCTCCAACTGTGTCTTGTTATGGAGTTTTTGCTTCAAACATGTTGTTTGATACCGTGGTTACTGTAATTTTGGATTCTTGCTGCAATCTTTCTTTTCAAGTTGATGCTTTTTTTTTGGGTATGGTTAAATAGCATGGCTTGAAGTGATTGATGGTGTTTGTTTTCATCTTGTGCTGACAGATTTGTTTGTTAATTTATTTTTTTTATCAAACCTTTGGAATTGGTTCTGAAGTAAAGTTGGAGTCGTGATGAGTATACATGTGCCTCTTTTTTCACTTTCCTTTTTTGCATTTTGATTTGTGAAATTTGAGATTTTGCGATTTGATTCGGTTTGGTTGTTGGGTTCAGTGACGAAATGCAAGCGGGCTGAGGTTGCATTGTCGCTTCTGAGAGAGAACAAAAACGGGTTTGACATTGTTTTGAGCGATGTGCATATGCCAGACATGGATGGATTCAAGCTTCTGGAGCATATTGGGTTGGAGATGGACCTTCCGGTTATTAGTAAGCATCGTTTTGATTGGTTTATGGATGTTGAGAGACACTGCATTGATATGCAGTAACAAACTTTGTGTGAATGATTTTTACAGTGATGTCTGCTGATGATGGAAAAAGTGTTGTGATGAAAGGGGTGACACACGGTGCCTGTGATTATCTGATTAAACCTGTGAGAATCGAGGCTTTGAAGAACATATGGCAGCATGTGATTCGGAAGAGAAAGAATGGGTTGAAAGATGCAGAGCAATCGGGTAGTGTGGAAGAAGGAGATCGGCTTCTAAAAGGGTGTGACGATGGAGATTATTCATCTTCAGTGAATGAAGGCAAAGGCTCAAAGAAGAGGAGGGATGAGGAGGAAGAAGGAGATGAGAGGGATGATTCCTCCACGTTGAAGAAGCCACGAGTTGTTTGGTCTGTTGAGCTTCATCAACAGTTTATGGCTGCTGTGAATCAACTTGGAATTGATAGTATGTGTTCCTCAATCACCTCCTTGCAAAAATAATGTTCTGTTGCTTTTCCATGCTGTCTTATCTGACACAGCAAACAATGCCTCCCACTACTTTTGATCTTTGGATTCTTTATGTCTAATCTCGAACTGGTTAAGAATCTTGAAAGCATCAAATCCACACATTTACTACTTGCATCTTCCATGTCAGATTGCAATATTTTGGGATGACCTTCTAGCCTTTCATGACTGTCACAAATAGCCAAATCAGTTTCCAACTATATATCATGTTATAACCATATTCAACAAATATGGTTAAAACATTAAAGTTCCTGGAGTGGCCTTAGCTTTGGAAAATTGTTTTTATCTCTAAATTAGTTTCATTTTCACCTACAACTAATTCCTGAATATCTAATATACCAATAGATCCGTTGATATCTTCTTGCCTAGAGTTTTATTGAAATATAAATGCCTCATCTGATGTTTTAAATTTGTTGTTCATGTACAGAGGCAGTTCCTAAGAAGATTCTGGAGTTAATGAATGTTCCTGGGCTCACTAGAGAAAATGTTGCCAGCCACCTTCAGGTTTGATACTGTTATTGTGCTTCATATAACATATACTTTGGGAGAAATTCAGGAATTGATGTTAGCCATAGTTTAAACTTTTTGTTGTGCTCATTTTTACAGTATTAGTTTTGATTTGAAGGAGTTATCTCTTTTTCTACCTGTTTTTTGGTACAGAAATACCGTTTGTATCTTCGAAGACTGAGTGGAGTTTCACAGCAGCAGGGCAACTTGACCAACTCCTTCATCAGCTCACAAGAAGCAACATTTGGGGCAACCTCAATCAATGGAATTGATCTTCAAACTCTTTCAGTTGCCGGTCAGCTTCCAGCTCAAAGTCTAGCCAAGCTTCAAGCCGCGGCACTTGGCAGGACAACTGCTAAAGCTGGTGTGTCTATGCCTCTATCTGATCAAAAGAACCTTTTCAGTTTTGAGAGCCCAAGAATAAGATTTGCAGAAGGGTCACTGCATCATTTAAGCAACAGTAAACCAATGAACTTGCTTCATGGCATTCCTACCAACATGGAGCCAAAACAGCTTGTCACTTTGCACCAATCTACCCAAACCCTTGGTAACTTGAACATGCGAGTCAGTACTCCTGCTGCACAGAACAACCCCTTGTTGATGCAGATGGCTCAGTCTCAACCAAGAGGTCAGATGCTAAATGAAAATGCTGATTCTCATGCAACCAGGTTTCCATCATCTTTGGTTCAGCCTACAGTACCAAATAGTATTTCTAATGGTGTTTTGGGAAATAGAATTACTGGCTCCAGCAACATAACTAGTGCTTATAATACAGTTCCACAAAACTCTTCATTGTTGAATTTTCCCATCAACCAAACCAATGAAATGTCTGTCGGTAATTTTCCTCTTAGAAGCACTCCAGGTATGACTAGTATCCCAACTAAAGCCATGTTCCATGAAGAAGGTACCTCAAGCATTACAGGACCTGGTGGATTTGTTTCAAGTTATGATATGTTTAATGAACTCCACCATCAGAAGTCCCATGATTGGGACTTAACAAGCACGGGCATAACATATGATTCTTCTCAGCATGCAAATCCTTTACAAGGTAACATTGATGTCTCACCGTCAGTTTTAGTCGATCAGGGTTTTCCCTGCTTGCAACAACAGTCTGTGCAAACTAGAGATTCCACTTCAATTGGAAAACCTCTGTTCTCCACTGGGGAAGCCATACATCAGAGTAATCTCCAAAATGTTAGTCAACACCTCAATAACCTTGTTGACAGTTCAGTAAGGGTCAAGGCTGAAACATTTCCTGATCCAAGCTCCCAGATTAATAACCTCTTCTCTGATCAGTACGGTCAGGAGGATCTTGTCACTGCATTTCTGAAACAGGTTGGTCCTTTCCTTCCTTCCTTTTCTGTACACATATCCTTTCACATAGTTTTCCTTTATAAACTAATCATTTTCTTGTGTTTTTCTGGCAGCAAGAAGGTGTAGGACCATCTGATCATGATTTAGACTTTGATGGATATTCCTTAGATAACATTCCGGTTTAGAAATGATCCTGTCAGATCTCTTTCTTATTGCAGACGCCAATGTAAATAGTTGGCGTTCCATTTGAACCAATTCATCCTGCAATCAGTTAGTTTGTTCCTTAGTTTAAATTTTTCAACAAATAGAATTTAGTTGATGTAAAAAATTCAGGCATCAGGGAGTAGCATGCTATTATGATTTTAGTCTGGATGCTCAAGATCAGTTAAGTGATCCATCAAGATTAATAATAACAAACATTAAATGCATGTATGCAGAAGGCATATTTGCAAGTTTTTGGCTGCTTTTGATTGCAAAGGTCCTAGCAAGCTTCTACTGTTGAAGTGTACATGGTGACATTGATTTAGGGCAGAACTGCAGAAGCAAGGTTTTGATACTACTGCAGACTTCTAGGAGCATTTTTAACTTTAATAACACCCTCATGAAATGTTTTTTCCTCTGCTCTTTTTTTTTTTTTTCTTTTTTTTTGTTTTTCACATTGATTGAAGGACTGCTGTAAGTATGTAAATATTCCACTGCCCATTGTTTTGTGGTTGCTTCTTTGCTTAGATAGTACTTGTTCAATTATGTTTTTTCTGTAGACGATCTGCTCCTTTTTTAATTATGATATGCACACCATGCAAATGAAACTGATTAGGCTTATGGGATTTTATGTCCAAAACAATGAATAATTCATAAATGTTAACTGCAGAAAAAGAAAAATAAGGGACTGTCCAAGGATTAGAAAAAATATATCTCTATATTTTCTAACATAATTCCAGAATTAACATCCTGTAAAGAATCGTACAAAAACGGATATACAACACATGATGATGATGATGTGGCTAAATAAACCCTGTCACAGAACAACAACCGATCAAACAGTGCCACTATAGCGACATGAAGAAGATCGACAACAACATCAGTAAGAACATCATAGTAGCCAATGGAACCTCCGTTCTGGCAACACTGCTTGGTAACACCGAAGGAAGAGAGCATTCTTCCCCATTGAAGAACACTTTACTTGGAAACGCATCACCACCAACCACATTGATTCCAGGGGTCTCCTTCTTCGTAAACGATATCACCGATTGCTGTTTCCCCGGCACCCTAGGATCTTTCCGAGGGTTAGATCCATCAGTTTCCGCCACAAGAAAATTCAACCCCTCTTTCCCTTGCATGAAAATCGTGTTCTCCACACTCTCCAAAAGGCTTCCGTTGAACGAGTACACTTCCTCAAACCCCTTCGCAGCTTTGTCCATTTCCACTGCAGCAAACCAGTCAGCAAAACTGGTGTCACCCCAGTTGAAAAGTGTCATCCTCGCGGTCCAACCTTTGCGGTAATCCGTGGCCACGTGCCAGTTTATGCTCACACCACAGTTGTCACCACAAGGCATGGGATTAGGCACAGGCAAATGTTTAATCTCAGCCCAAGAAACAGCCTTCCGAGTTCGGTTCTCAAAAGGGACAAGAAGTGCCTCCGGTGGAAGCAACATAGCTTGTGAAGCTGCGCTGCATGTTCTCTCCGGATTACTTGGACATCCACATGCACACGTGTTGCATGGGATAACCGATTCATTGTAATAAGCTGAGAAAGAAACGCAGCACTTGGGAGTTTCACGTTCTGTGTTTGTGATGTTGCAGACCACTTGCCAAGTTGCAATTGATGATTTGTTTGATGGAGGGTGAGTGAGGTCAGGGGATTCAGTTGGACTAACCCTGATAGGGTTGCCACATTCATAGTGAGGGTTAAAGGTACCCTTTATCTCCCAGTTACGAGGAGGCGTGAGCGTGGAGCGGTTAAGGTTGGGTGGCATTTTGAAGACTTGAATTTGGAACCTTGAAGTTGACATGCTAGGGTCCATTGTTGGTGGCAAGATGGTGCCATTCCTGCAGCAGAATGGGATTTGACCGAGTTCTGAATCGTTGAACCTTGAAGGAGGAAGATCGACTATGGTTGGCCTTCTTTCACAGTTCAAGACGTTAGCAAAGTCTAGTTCCTTGTAGAAACTACCTTGAGAACCGAAAACACAGTCAGAGGAATCCACTTTTAATGGATATGCACCCTTTGTCGTGTAGATGAACTCGTCGTTTTGCCAGTCCCAGCTTAGTCTCCAGTTGTCAAGACGACCCAAAGGGTTGTCGTTTGAGATTGTAACCTCTGCCCAGTAATTGGAATCGTAGGTTCTGATGATGTCGTATGTGATGCTAAGATCACCCTTCTCACGGGGGAGAAACTCTACCTCTGTGCTCACGTTTGTTCTGGAACTGGGATCACTTCTGCAACACACATGAGTTTCATTGCTCCCTGAAAATCAAATCAAACATTCATATGAAGAGTAATCACATTAATTTTATCAACATTTCTTACACATAAATGTCTTGTCTTCTTCACTAAAATATCTTTTTCTAAGCAAGAAAATGAAATATTTTAAATAAATTATATATATTTTTTAGTTTTTTTACAAATCCATGACGAAATTATAAGATTTGACGTTTATACATAAATCTTGTTTCTCACTGTTTTCTCTGTTCCAAAAAATTGAACGAATAAAATCTACCTTCTCGAGAGGGTTGACCACAGACGAATCCATCGTTAGCCAAAGTAACCGACCGAGGCATCGGCACGGAAGGTGGCGCCACCCCAAGAAGGCTCCCCACCATATCCACCCGAACCTGCATCTGGGTCAAGTCGCCGGCGGTCGTCACCGCTGTCTTCAGATCCTTCACCGTCGACCCGCTCAACACGGTGCCGTTCCCAACCGCACCGGGAATACTTGTACCGTCCGCGAGCACGGCGTTAGACGCGGAAACCAACCACTCGCTGTGTTGAAACCCCACGAACACCTTCCAAGACTTCAGTTCCTCCAACCCGTTGTTCAGCACTGTCAGCCTCGACTCGAACCGGTACGGCTGCTGCGTCGCGTCGGAAACGTTCGGCGGCAGCCGCTCGCCGCCGGTGTAGACGTACGAGACGAATATTCCATTGCAGGAAGCTGCGGTTTGCGACTGAGACATCGAAGGCGTTGCCGAAAAGATGGCAAGAGTTAAGAAGATGAAGACGTGGACATGCATGGACATGGCTAATAACTCTGAGCAAAGTGACTGAAGCGAAAAAATGGTGTATATGCGTGTTTTTGGTGTTAGATGTTAGAACATGATGGTATGAATATAGGAATATTAATGTTTAAGGTTGTTATGGTCTTTGAGTTGATTGATTCAAGAGACAGAGCACGTTGTTGATTTATCGAAGTTTTGTTTGTTGTATAGTTTTGGATTATCAAAATGGTGTCAGATTTTGGTTTTGAGGTTTCGTGTCTGGTAATGGTATTGTTTGTGTATGTTTGGACATGGACATGGACATGGTCAAGGACAACATGGTATGGTTCGGCCAAATGGCGTACTAAGTTGAAATGGTATTTGAGAGTAGGTTGGAATTTGGGTTTCAATATTCGTCACAATCACTACCAAGTGATTATGAACACTTAGCTGTTTTGGAAATTTTCTTACTTCAAGATTTATTAATATATAAATTACCATTAACATCTACTCCTAATGATATAAGACTTTGTGTTGTTTTGTTTACTGATTCTTAAAGGGTGACCAAGTGAAGAAGGAGAAAAGGTATTTTTGATTCTCTGTTCACATTTCATGTCCAATTAATTTAATTTCACTTCTTTATCTAACTAATTTAATTACGACAAATATTATATATTTTTATTATAATTAAGTTTATTACTGTCAAAAAATTATTTCCTATTGTTATTCAATTATTTTTCGTTATAAATAGTGTTCTCTTTTTATATCTCAATTACCAGATTTTCGGGGATGTAACATAGAAACATATTTTCCTCTGTATCTGTTTAGCGTGAATTTAACAAAAAGGGGAGTGAGAATAGTAAAACCCAAAAGAGATGGACTATTGCATGGCCCAGTTTATTGGATATGGGTTGTTAGTGTTTTTTTGGTCTGTGTTGGAAAGATTTTTTTGTATGATAAGGAAGAGAAGAAAGTGGGAGATATATAATGGGAGAAAAGAAAAATGAAAGATACAAACATTTGGAATTAAAAGATAATTTTATCCTTCAAATTCACGTATTGAAGAGAGTGATATATTACATTTAAAGAAATAATAGGATGAACTTATACTTTCCTAAAATATTTATATAAAATCGAACTAAGAATAAAAATAGGAGACACAATTAAACCTTAAATTAATCATAAAAACTACCTCCATTAGTTAATTAGTACGACATTTATTAATTTGAGTATGATAATTTTTGCTTACATTATATAATATAGTCTTAATTATATTTTAAGTCCAAGATAAATGTGAAAACTTTCAAATGACTCATAATAAATATTTAAGTTCTATTGAGTTCTTAATAGAATTATAAATTATAAAATTTTAAAGTAATAAAATAATATGTTGTAAAACAAGACGACATGATAAAATAATAACAGTTACAACATTTAAAAAAAATTTAACAACAGAGATTTAATTGAAATAATTGAAAAATATAAATTTACCAAGTATTCAATAGATCTAAAAGTTTATTAAAAACTTAATTGAGAGAATTTAAAGCCTAATTAAACCTATGATATAAAACAATAACATGTTATATTTAATCCATAAAAACAAATTTTCATCCACTTCTTTGATTTTGAATCTCTTCTTCTGAAACCTATCCATCTACCTTGGATTCTCTGCATCACATTTAAAATAAGAATTTCACAAAACTATACATAAACTTCATTACTGATAGGTATCAATCTGACTCTATATTATCATGCATTTTTAAAACGTGTATAAAAGCTTATTAAATTTAAGTATTTAAGTACGTAGGTCCAGCTTTGCATGAACAATATACATTGTGATGTTATTGCTAATAAATTTTCTGACATTGTCAGTATATTTATTATGGTCAACTTTCTCAATCTTCTGCACATGCCAACTTTCAACTTCAGTTTGAACATTCTGATATCAATGTTAAAAAACAGCATCTTCAATTCACCCATATTCCTCAATCACACATTGAAATGGCAAAAGTATCATTTCTACAACTATCTACAATAAAATTTACCATAAATACTTAATGCATGTAAGTATTTATTATTTATGAATAACAAATATTTTAATATTAGTCTATAAATTGGTCGAATAAAAATATTATACTATTTATATTCATAAGTTTAAGATATAAATTCAAAAAGAAAAAACTGATGAAATTAATATTTAAGATCATATTTTTTAATATAAAAAATTGTAAGTTATCAGAATAAAAAAATATTTAAAACTGTTTAAAATTAAAATATAAATAAAAAACCATTAAATTATAAAAATTATAATATTCTTATGCTAAAACAGTATAAGATGATTTTAAAAATGCTGTACATAAATTAAAATAATATTTATTGTGTGATACGACACGTGTGCCCTGCAAAATTCAATTGAGGAACCAAATTATATGAGGACCCACCCACTAATAATTTGGGAAAGGACCTTAATTGGGCCAGTAATAGTGGCTCATCCCTTCTTGTTTTTCCAAATTCATGTTACTTAAGTACTAATTAAGCGCATTTATTGACCAAATTTGATGATGAAAAAGCATATTTTTCCTTTATTAGTATAAAGCATACAACTTTGGCATTTGTGATGAACATGATCCACCATAACGTCACACAATTACATGATCTCTCTCTTTTATACAATGAAATTAAATTATCATATACTTATAGTTATCTAAATGGTTTTTGATGAGTTTATAAAATAGGATTTTAATGAAGACCCATTATCATGTACAATAGAGACACCTTAACATTCATTATTGCAGTTTATGTCACCTTAACACTATAGTAAATTGAGGGTAACATTCATGATCTGTATAATAGTTTAAATATGTAGTAGTTGATTGTCCAATACTGGTAGGAAGACATTTGTAGAAAAATGTTATGATGCTAAAGTCAATTTGAATTTGATAGTTCGGATATTAAATGTACATTGAATACAATAACTTATTTCCTTGTCTTAAATTATATTTATAAATTTTGGGATGAACTTTTGATTAGAACCAATTAATTAAGGTTCAATTGGTAATAATTATACTTGATTAAGTTTTTCAATATTAGAGTCAATATCCTTGTTGACTAACCATTGAGTCCTATCTCCTAACCGTGCCATGAAGATGTCTAACCAGTGGTTGATTGTCTGGTCTGTGACTGACCAAACAATCATACGGTACAGAAACTAAACAAGTTTTGTTGAATTTTCCGATTTTGTGAGTATTGATATATTAAAATTAATTTTAATATATTTTAAAACATGAAAAATCAATATTTATCATTATATTTAGTAGATGGTAGAAAAAATAATATAAAAAAAAATTAACAGAGAAATCAAATTCAAACTAAACGGTTTGAAGTCTTTCTTCCCATTTGAATATTCTTTGTGGGATACCATTGAAGTGGCTCCAAAATTTGAGGATTCAACAACATTGGAAATCTTTGGTAGATGATCAATTACATGAAATATTAAACCAAAATCACGTATATATATATATTATGATTATTATATCTCAGAAAGGGTAGAAATTCCCTTGGACAAAAAGCCACTGAAAAAGCATAAAAGCAACTGAAAGTTTGAAGAACGCATTACTTGTCTATGCTGGCTAAGATCAAGGAATATATGACTGTATTAATTTTTTTGTTATGGAGAAAAGAGAATGATTAAGAGAAAAGAAAAAAGGTATCAATTGTGACAATCATAGAAAGAAGTAAAGTTATAACTAAAAAAAACACGTAATGTATCAATCACAAATCATGATAAAGCATCGCTATCATATATATAATAAATCTGTTCATTCTTATAATACTAGCTAAAAAATACAGACGAATATTTTTTATTATTAGCCAATGTAAAAAATGTTTCACTGTACTAAAAAAAATGTATATTTAATCTAATAATATATAAGAGAAAAGATAAAAGAGAAATAAAAGTGGTGTATGAGTCATGCTCTTTCCACAATAAGAAACAGAAGAAAGTGTTAAAGTGGGGACCATGAAAATGAACAGAGAACTTTCCAGCAAGAACACTAATTCAGCCTCAAAATAACACAAAATAAACTCATTGCATTCTTTGTCGTAATGTTCCTAGTGAGTAATTTATACATCCTATGTTGTTACCTTATGAGCATGTTTTACAAAATGGAACTTTCTAGAACGAGCACAAGCAAAAGGTAAAATATGCATATACCAATATATAACAATAATTAAAATTCAATGATATAATATATTTTGACATGTCTAATTAATTCATATGTTAATTATATGATGTGAATAACATAAGCCTTATCATGTGGGTTATAACATTTGTTGTGATATCACAGACAATATGCATGTGTTGTTCATTTTCTTTGCTTTTTGGTATACTATGACCTATCAATCATCTCAATTTTTTGTTCAATAATGTTAAACTAGTACCCCACATTCATTTTATGCAATTGGAATGAGATATATGTCCACCAATTTATTAATTCAATGAAATTTCGAGTTTATTTTATCGGTACACATAAAACTAGCATTCTTTTTAGGGTAGACTTTTCAAATTTCATCACATTTCATTTTTTTAACTAAATTTTAAAATTCACATATAAAAATAATAGATTTTTCTAAGAAATCACTTATTATATTATTGATAGATTCTTTTAAAAGAAGATATATAGTTAGAAAAACACAGCACTAATAAAACATAAGTTTATTCTACATACAAGGAATTCACACAATTTTTAATCTAAAATTTTAAAACAACTGAGTCTTTATATTTATATGATATTTAATTTTTCTTGATATTATACATAAAGTGACATTTGAAATTTTTAGAAAATAAAGTGTAAAATGTTAAAAGAAAAAATATATTATTGGATGGTGGAGCCTATGGATGAATGAGTGTGAAACTTTATATATGGGTTGTTTATTTAAGGGTAACCAGGCTGGAAAGTAACAATGGACGGCCATTTGTGATGGAAATTTGGCTTTCTAACATCCTTTGCGTTGACAAATGCTTCATGAATTTAGCAGAAGCAACCAAACTTTGGGATCAGTGAATTTATTGCGCCTTAATCAACAGTGCAATTACGAAGATTTATAGGCACAAAGTGACAGAAGAAGCAATTTGTATAGCACAGATCTAAAGAAATAAACAACCACAAAATCCAAACCCTCTATCACTTCTTCCGTTTCCTTTACGTCTCTTCTTCAGGACCATCCAACACTTTCTTACTACTTACTTACATTATCCTACTTTAACCTAAATTTTTACGAATTACCTTAATTAAAACTATACATTAATCCTTATTCATTTTACTGTTAGAGATAAGATCAATTTAAAATCCATTTCTTACCTTCTTACTCATCTAAGTAAACCTAAATGGAACACAGCACCCAAAATGGTAAAGATATATTTATTTTGGACAGTTATTTCTTATTTGTTAACGTGTTCAAAGTTCAAACATGGCTGCTTTATGT
This sequence comes from Vigna mungo, assembly GCA_036885675.1. NCBI lineage: Eukaryota > Viridiplantae > Streptophyta > Magnoliopsida > Fabales > Fabaceae > Vigna > Vigna mungo. The sequence goes on along the minus strand of CP144699.1, from coordinate 801,111 downwards.
TAAAGTAAAAACGTGTCGGTGGTGTCCACCATTTTTTTTTTCTCGATATTATTCCCTTTTCACTGTCTTTTTTCTTTATATTCTATTATGTTGTTTATAATGATGGAAACGCACAAGCACAGTTGAATAGAGATAATACACTGTTTCAACCACACCATAACACTACACCTCAAAATAGCAACACAACATCCTTCCCTTCACTTTTCTTTCTTTCTTTCTTTCTCTACACATTCTCTCTCTCTGTCTCTCTGATTCTTCTTTTCTGAACAAATAACAACCTCATTCCTCGGATCCTCGGAACATGAGAACCACAGTGGTGTTGTGTTTTTTCGTCACCTTTCTTTCTCTCGCTTCTCTTTCAACAATGGCAGCAGATCACAACCTTCAGACATCGTCCAAGGATGACATCAAATGCACCCCCTGCGGCCAGGCTGTTCCCTCTCCTCCGCCACCCTCTCCGCCGCCGCCAACTCCCGCCACAACCTACTGCCCTCCCCCGCCGTCCCCTCCTTCCGGCGGCGGCGGCGGCTCTTACTATTACTCCCCTCCACCGCCACCCTCTCAGTACATCTACTCCTCTCCTCCACCGCCGGCATCATCCGGTGGCGGCGCGTATTACCCGCCGCCGAATAAGTACTACCCAACGCCGCCACCGCCTAACCCAATTGTCCCTTATTTCCCGTTCTACTACCACACCCCTCCTCCTCCGTCCACCGCGGCTCCTCCGCCGGCGAAAAGCTGGTTAGTCTGTGCAACCTCGTTGTTACCTTTTCTTGTTGCGTTGCTTTGGTAGAGAGAAAGAAAAAAAAAAGAGAAAAAGGGGAAATTGTGGGAATAAGTGCAGAAATTAGCAGATCTTGGGAAAGTGGAAGTGAAGTCACTGCAAAGACAGTGTACCTATTTCCCATTTTGCCCCTGGAATAGCATGAACTTGTTTCGATTTCTATGATATCACTTTTTTTAATAATGTAATGTAGGTTGATCTGTAATTTAATTTGTAACTGTATTTATCCTTTTAATTTTGGTTACTATGACAAAATTATAAATTCAAGAAGGTTCTTTCAGTTTCCATTTATTTAGTTTTTTGTCAATATATTATTATCTTTCTCAAACGTGTTTTTATTTTTTTCATCACAACTGGAATTAGATATAATTAATTAATTAATTAACTAATTGATAATAATTTTTTACATGCAGTTATCTAATAGTTAACATAAAAGTTTACACCAATTAGAGGTTACAATTAGAGCTATAACCTTTTTTATCCACGGAACCGTTAAAGATATAATTTGATGAAATAATGTTACAAAAGTTAATAATTTTGCAATGCAGGTCAGGCTATTATTAGATGATAGTATATATATTTTTATTTTTTTTTTCATTATCGGAATATTTTATTGAATTAGAATAATTAAAACGTGTAATAAAATATATTATTGATATGATAATTAAGGGATCATGTGCAAACAGTAAAATAACTATGATGACAAGACATCATCATCAAAACTGTACCACATTATGGTGACTATTGTCGTTGCTTTCTTATGTTTCACACCTCAGTGTTAAATTTTTGATCAAAAATACGTTAAAACTATTATATGAATTCAATTCATTTTTTAAATATGTTTTATATTATATTTTCCTTCTGTTTCATAGTTGATGATAGCAGCTGATTGGTCTTACATGTTAATATATAATTTTATTTCCTAGAATTTTAGATAAAAAGGATGCAGATCACGTTCTCTCGATTTGAAACATCTAAATTCTAAATGGTTTTTGAAACATCAAGATTTTTGTTTATTTTTGAAAAATGATTTAAAAGAGTGAATGAATAAATTTTGAAGGAAAGAAAGTCAAAATTAGTATTATTTGGATAGAAAAGTTAAAGTAAAAAGATTTGAAAAGAAAGTTTCTATGGATATGATGAATAAAAAATTATTTTAATAGATTAAAATATAATATTATATAGTTAAAATTAATATAAAATAGGAGTGTATAAAAAATATAGATAAAATATAGATGTATGTGTGTTAGTGTTCTTATATTTTATGCTCTAAAATGCAAAGAACTAAGTACCCTTCTATCAAAGGTTGACACATATTTCTCTTATATTTTGTTTGTTTTTGTTTTCTTCCTTAATATAACTAATTTCAATTTTAATATGATATTTTCAACATTCTATAGCATTGAAGATAATTGATTTAAAAGTGAAAACATTTATACATTGATTAAAAATTGATATAAAAGTAAGATATTTCTCAAATTCAATGTAATATACTTATTACGTATTCAAATTTATAACTTTACTATATATATATATTGAAATTTATTAAGATATCAACTACTAATAAATGTAAATTTTTCAACACACTTTTTTCTGTCAAAATACAAAATTTTATACTTGAAACTAAACATTAATAAGTAAAATAATATATTTAAAAATACAAATTTCATTAAAATAAATTTTAATAAATAATATTATGTTAAAAGATAAATTTTAAACTTAATTCAACATTATAAAACTAATTTATAAATTAGATTTATATATTTAAACTGGATTTATCATTAATCCATACAAATTTCCAACAAAATGAAATTTTGAATAACCTGAGTAGATAATAGCTTGTAATAATTTTATAGTTAAATGTCTAATATAACCGATTAAAATTATCTTTCATCTAATTTTTCAATATTTCAAAAGAACAATAATCTATATAAGCTAACTTTTAACTTAGATGATTTTATTTTATTTCTAACATATATTCCTAAAATTATATATAAAAATATATTATTCCTAACAATGTTTCTAAAATATGTTTTCCTATTCTCTTAACATATATTATTCCTAATAAATTTTGTAGCATATATTTCCATCAACATATGTTTGTAACATGTATCTCTAATATACATTTCTAACAAAAAATTACAATTTCATAATCATAATCTCTAAAAAGTAATTAATAATTCGTAATTATTTTTGAATGTACATTTTATATTTTTAAAATAGTATGTTTAAGAGTGCATATTGAGTTGTAATGTGTGAAATTATTGAATTTTTATCAGATGAGTAATTATGATGAAGAACAGTGAAGTGGGCCACCTTCTCTTTCATACTTCTCATTCTTCACGCATTCTCATCCAAATCCAACTCACCTCTCTCTTTGTGTTTCCAATGCCAACCCATACCAAACTTCCATTTACTATTTTATATATTGTATTTTAATTTCTCTCATTTTTTATAAATATTTTTTACAATTTTTTAAATATTAATGGGCCCCTTCAACTTATTTTTGTATGGTTGTAAATGATAATGGGACAATCCTATACATTATTATATTATTTTATCGTGAATTTTCGTCCACATTTTTTTAACTATTATATACATAAGTGAGTAACCTATAAATAGTCTCTAAATAATGTATATTTTACTTGTAAAATATAAAATAGTGTTCCATTGACAACATAAATTTTGGCTTGAGTTGATCTAACATTATTCAGAAGTAGCATTTGATCATAAAACAATGAAACATTATCCTTCAAAATTTCATTTTATTTGCTTATAAAAATTATTAATTTTGATGTTGAAACATAATATTAATATCATAAACCATAAAACTAAGTTCAAATAAATTAACTATTTGATTAAATATATCATGAATAATATTAATGAATAAAAAGGTAACTTTCTCAAAAGTTATTCATCTTAGTAACAAAATATATAATAATTAACCTTTTCTTGAAGACTATTAAATATGAATTTAGAAATTTAGATTTATCACAATATCAAGTTTGTCTAACATTTACTCTTTATAATATAAATCTCATCAAGTGAAGTAATTTTTTACATATTTGTCCGAGCATGTATAACTCTTCACTTTAATTGGATGTCATCATAATCTTTCTTCAAAACTGAAATCAGAGCCCAAAGAACACTTGTAAAGAAATCGCACGGAGTTTAAGCAAAAAGGCAACCTTCACAGAAATAACAAATTGTTGTAACATAGTTTGACAAATTGACTACACTTGATACATATTCCTTCCATTGGGGGCATACAATTTTCAGCTCTCATAGTGAGAGTTTGTGCTTCAGGCAGCAATCTCGATTTAGGCTTCTTATTGACACTACGCATTCTAGCCCCTGATTTGAATTGTGCGAGAGAAAATGCTTCAGAATAGCCCAACGGAGAAATGCAAGCACAAAAATATTCTAATTCTTTCATTTGAATACAACCACGGTTTCTGAATACTGTATCCACTCAAATCAAATACTGACTCTGTATAATAAATTACCAATAAAACTACACGACTCAATAAAAAATAGGACTCAAAAGCCGCATTCGAGGAAAACCCATCCACTGCCATATAATACGGTCCCTGCTACTGCAACATAGAACCTTCCAATAGTTATATATGCCCACAGCATATGTATTTTTAACACAACATAAACTTCTAACAAGGTCATTATGCTGCTGTTGAACCCACCACCACCCTTCTTATTTGGACTTGGTAGTTAAACTGACCCACCCCAGCACCTCATTAACCACGGACACAAGACCAGACTTAAACCAGACACCATGAAGTGCAAGGACCAAACTGACCGAACTCACCCCCTGGCCCCCAACCCCACCCCAGACTCGACTCCAACAGTTTACCCTAGCATCAACCCTGCTCCATCCAACCTGGTTCCTACATTTATCAAACCAATTTGGCTTAGAAAACTGTGAAACTTATATTAAAAAATGAGGGGAAATTTCGATTGATGACCCTATAGAAAATATAACAGTGAGACAAAGCACATTTACCCACACAACAGTCTTCAACTAAAGTTGAATCCACCAGATGGGACTGGAAGCTCGTTTCCAAAGTTAAAACCAGGTTGAGCACCATCTCCTGTAGGTAGTGTGTCATCATCGTCTTCCAACCAGTATGTTTCAAGAATTTTAACAGCCTTTTCATATATTTCATTGTTGTCATGACTCTGCAGGTTTTCGATTTTCTCCAATCCTTCTGCATCATCTATCATCTGAGCATACAAGTTGACATCTCCAGTGTTACCCAAACTCTTCTCAGCTTCCCCAACCTTCAGAATGTTCTCAAGACCTTCTAAACAGACAGTGACAATTCTTGGGTCGGGACAAACAAGCAGATCACAGAGTGGTTTAATGCAACCCTGGCTCACCAAATACCTTACAACCACGTATGATAAGTCAATACTTAATTTCCAATAATTACCAACTTGCTATTATGAAGTGGAATTAAAAAAATTAAAAATAAATATAAAGTTATACTTGATCTGCTCATGGGTACCACCAGACGTAGCATTTGAGATTGCCCATGCCGCTTCCTTTTTAATGTCAAACTCAGCATTTTGAAGAAGATTGACAAGGGGGCTAATCAGACCAGCTTCAATAACAGCCTATATCACATATAAATTGTATAAAGTCCATAGCAGCTATTTTAATGAAATAAGCCAACTAAAATTTTAATCATTAATCCTTCACAAGTGCCAATAGAACATTCTGAAGGTCCCAAATAGAGTACAATGCTTTATAATACAAAATACCAATGTTCTGTTACTTGAATATACAAGTGATTTACCTTCATTTGGAAGAGATGGACGAGAGAAAGGGGGGATAATATTATAATTATAAAAATATTTAATTCTTAAAATATGGATGGATCAATTTTTTAAAGTTTAATTATTGATAGATCAAAATAAATTAACGAACTACTTTATCCAATGGAATTAATCCTACCATATATTTGTCCCAAATGTCCACGTTCAAGAACATCTAGCTTCCTATATTACTTATTACAGAGCACAGCATCTGTAGCACTCAGTATTGGTTGAAGAGATATCCAATTTTAAGAGATAAATATTTCAATTCCATTGAAATATCCAATTTAATATGAATGGAGATAACAAACATCAAGCTAAAGAAAAGGCAACAAAAAAATACCAATGGTCTGTTTGATTAAAAAAAGGATTTACATAAAGTAAAAAAATTGGGATATAGTGGCTTACCTGTATCTGTTCTCTGTTTCCAGCTGTAATGTTCGATATGGTCCAGCAAGCTTCTTTCTTGATGCTTTTCTTATGATTGTGTGTCAACAGACTCAAAAGGCACGGGAGAGCACCATGATTGATGATAGTCTGATGAAAAGAGTTACAACAAAATCAGGAAATTCTCAAACAATGATGGATTGGGGAAGCAACACCTAGATTCATGGTTAGTGGTGGTGTCACAGTGGCAAGTCATAGTGCTAAAAGCCAAGAAAGACATGCAAATTGAATTCTTCAGTGGATAGTGGATAAGGTATGCAATGAATATCATTGTATAAATTCTTCACTCTTCCGAACCTCTCACTCTATTCTCCCCAAACCCTCAAAAGAATGTATTCAATACAAAACTAGAACAACCAACTGTAACACTCCACCCAAGTCAGCCAACACAAATTCACCGACAAATTTATGAAGGTAAGACTACAATTTGGTCGAGCGCACAGTTCCAACACTCATATTATAGCCATATTATAGTAGAACAACATATTATCTACTTAATCATCTTAGACTAGAAAAATTAACCTATCAAAAATTGAGCAAAGTTTTTTTAATATTTAAACTTACCTGGGACACATGAAACATGCAAAATTAACCTATCGACAATTTGGGGTCGAGTTACTTAAATATTTTAATTTTCAAATTTAGTTATGCGACACCAACTTCTATTACTTCACAGACCTTGAAAAAGAATACAATTCAGTCATGGATGACTGTTTACAAGTCATTACCTGAGTCTGAATATCATCTCCGGTTACAATATTTCCCACTGTGCGAAGTGCAGGAATCAGCACTGAAGGGGATGGGTGCCTTTACAACAAACAGACAAGTTTAGTGCCAAGACAATTAATTGAAACAATAAAGCAATGATTGACCAGGTACATTAGATTTAGCACTCACATAAGGAGTTGCACCAGTCTGCCACATACACCAGCCTCAATAACAGCTTGGATTTTGTCATTTGTTCCATCAGAAAGATATGATAGCGCCCAGCATGCATCTGTTAAGACCTCTTCATCATTGGAAAATACTAATCGCTCAAGAGCTGGAAGTGCTGCCCTGACCTGTCCATAAAAAATTCTCTTCGTTGTAGCCCAACACAGTTTATCTTCCAGGTTTGATTTCAATCAAACAGAAAGACAGGTACCTGCTCAAATGGAGGCTGTGGTTTGCCCCTGCAGAAGTTTGACAGGGTCCATGTTGCATTTCTCAACATTGAAAGTTTTGCATGTTCGTTCAACTGGGCCAACAGTGGGATTAAGGCACCATGGCCAAGAACAAGATCACGACACCTGGGGGAGTCGCCAGCAACATTTCCTAACGCCCACACTGCCTGGAATTTCAAAGTTCTATTATTCCGGCAAGCTAGGTCAAGATTCCAAGAAAGGAAAAGATAGAACTACCACATTCTTGTATCACCATACCTGCTCCCGAACATCATCACTGGGCGAACTAAGCAACTTGACAAATGTTGGAACTGCCCCGTGATCAATCACCACCTTGGTATTCTCAGAAGTTCCAGATGCTATGTTCGTGAGAGCCCATGCAGCCTCAAACTAACCAAAAAAGAAAAACAAATTACACAAGAAACCAATCAAGAAATAAAATTCCATCCAAACTACACTACACCACACAGAAACTTGCCAATGCACGGAATAAAACAAAACCTGAAGTTGAGGGAAATCCTCCCTAACAAGAAACTCCACAAATCGAGGCACAACTCCGGCTTGAATAACTTCCTCAATAGGGGGACTGCGCTCTACACAATAGAATAAGCCACACAAAAAGAAACAAAATTAAAACACAGAACCATAGCACCACAACAATTCAACAACAACATCAATCAATCAATCCACGTTACCAATCGAAAGCAGCTTCCGAAACTGTGTGGTCGCTTCCAACTGCTGGCTGTTATCATCTGACCACACTCCAGCAACCATCGCAGGGAGACTTTCTAACTGCGGCCAACAAGAAAGAGACAAAAACAACCATCATAACCGTTTTCAAAACTCACCGACTAACATGCAATCGCACTGAAACAAATCAAATCACAACAGCGGGATTCAAAGCACATGAATCTGAAATTTCAAAGATCGCAATGGAATTCTAATTTCCTGCCATGCGATGCCGATAACAGCAATACCTTCTTCTCGACAATGGAGGCTTGAAGAGGAGTGGGGAACTGTTGCTGAACTTGAAGGCCTTCACGGCGCTTCTTCTGTAGGCTCTCTTCTCGCTTACTCTTCCGGATCTCCACCATGTTATCCTCCCTCCTCCTACGACCCTCATCCGCGTCCACAGCCACCTTGTAACGGTTGCGACGAACCTCGGTTCTAGCATTTGGCCTCAACGACATCTTCGCTGCAACAACAATAACCCTAACCCAAAGAACAATCAAAGATCGAAGGAATCGGAATTGAAAATGGGGGAAAAACCCTAAGTTTTCGATTGAGAATTAGAGCGACATGGTTTCTACGATATTCTCAGGAAATTTAAATAGCGGTGGGTTGTGTATGCAGTGGGGTCTGGGGTTGCGTTGCGTGTAACGCGGTGGTTGTGGTTCTGGATCTCTGATCTGGTGTTTCGGGTCGGATCCAGGCCCGTTGGTCCTCAACAATAATAATGAAAGCGATTTCAATTTTTGTAATGGATCGTACCGATATCATGCGAACGGGTTACGGTTCAGTGCGGAAAGATGGGCCCTCACTTCAATCATATCAATCTTTCCATGAAATTAGATGGGAATTCCAAGAATATCCATTTTCAACCAAATATTATTTATTTTTTGTATTTAATAAATACATTATTATTTTAATATTAACTATCTAAAAAGTTAAATAAATGCTTGAAGCTTGAATTTTGCTGCTGAGTACGAATAGCTGAACCTGATAGAATCCTGCTTTATTTGATGGTTGACTCAATCTATTTTCTTTGTAAATTATATATTAAGTACTGATAATAATTTTTTTTAATATTTCGAAGTATTTTAATTTTATTATAAGAAAGGATAAAAATTATGTATTTTATAATAAAAAAATAGTATAATTTATATATAACTATTTAAAACTAAATAAAAATAAAATATAAATATAAAAATAAAATATAAATATATGAACGTACATGTATAAAAAAAATTAAATCCAATAATTTTTCAAATACTTGTTATTCTGATTATTATAAAATGTTTATTATTTTATCTTTATGGTAATAATACCATTTAATTATTTGTTATTAAATTTTAAGCCGCATTTCATTATACATCTAATTTCTTAATAACATATTTTTCTTTCTCTGATTAGATGAAATGTTAGGAACACGGTGTTGGGATGCCTCACGTGGTCACATAACTCTGAGTTGACACCTATAATAATGAGAAATGACTTGTTTGGTCTAAAATACAATGAATGAAAGCAGACCATTCTCTCTGAAATTTTGGCAAAGCCAAACTACACATATAATACATGTAACGAAACTTTCTCGTGTAATTCCCTATTCCATTCTCTGACATTGTTTCCAAGAATTCGCAAGCCAAAAGAATGCAGAAAAATGTTTGTTTTATATAACTAAATAAGAAGCACTTAAATGTGGCCTTTTTTTCTGGCACATTCTGTATAATTTACTATAGATTCTTTACCAAACAGACGACGCAATGATTAGATACCAGAAGAATTGTAACACCTTATTTACACCAATGAAGAAAGATAATATCAAACAATGAAATGATTATAAGCTTTTGTTTTTTCTTTTTATCTGCATTCTGAAGTTATTTACAGAATGAAATGAATTTCAACCCTTTGAGTTGTGTGAAACTAAAACTCCTAACCCCACTTTCTCTCTGCCCTGTTTCTGATTCAAACAAAGTCATAACCTTTAACAAATGGAGTTGGAAACACAGATAAGAGAAGCTCATTCTGGTTCTCTCTGCTTGTGGGGTTCTCCCTTGCAACGGTTGACATGTACTGTGGTTGGGGTGATCTTGGTGGAGAAGCATACAAGGCAGAGGTTTCCAGAACCTCTCTTCTTACAATGGCTTCTTCCTCTGCCATTTTCTGTGCACGTAGTGCTGTTAAGTATAAACCAGCAGCCAAGAAAACTGTGGTCAAAGCCAACACCCCTGCAGCAGAAAACAACCCTTCTCTGATGCTGTAGCAACCTGTTCTTGCCTTCGACCAATTCTTCAGATGGCCTGACTCTACACTCAGTGCTGCCAACAACAAAATCTCCGCAACTCCAAAACAAATCCTACAACATTCAATTCACATTTTCCATTTCTGGTTTAGTTGATTGCTGAAAAAGGGATACCTTTTGTATTAGAAATTATTATTTCACATGATTAAATTATGCAGGAATTAATACTGGATTAGGTTTTGATTAATTCAAAATTAAGGATAGTTAGGTGGGAAAGATAATGCTGTTTTCCTAATAATATAAGGCTGAAGTTTGTCCACCAAAAGATAAGAATAATGTATGGAAATAAGATTTCAAATAATTGATCCTTGATGGGACCATGAAATCAACCTATATGTTTGTTCTCCTTTGCTTTTTCACTCTATCTTTATCAGCCACAATCTCAATTTATTTCTATCTAATTTCATAGCACATAGAGGTATATTTTCTGTGACATTATTCAAGAACATAAGAACAAAGGTGTTTTTCTCTTACCAAGTTGTAACAAAGAAAAAGGCTGCTTGCCATGTTAGGGACTTGGCAGAGGGAGAATCAGGATCCCAGGTAAGCAAAGAAGGTGATGATTTACTGAGTGCTATCAACATGTAAGTGTGTTGCGTGACCATGGCAAAGGCAAGTCCAACAAAAGCAGAAACAGCACATAGTAATGGCACTTTCCCACTACTACTATAAACACATTCTGATTTGGCTCCGTTTTCTTTTCCACCTGCATTCATCCATGTCACCTACGAAATCATATCATATAACATTAAACTTCACACGAGAGGTTTTTTTCATCATTCCATTAGTAATTTTGCAAAGATATGAAAGTTGTAGTACCTCAGAACGTGTGGCTTCTGCTATGAGACATAGGATGAAGCAGAAGAGGCCAATCAGTATGGTGAGAACCATAAGAAAGGCACCGGTTTTGCTACTCAAATCTGTTTTCCTTCTGCTGGGTTGAAGGTCAGCATGTGTGATAGCCATGTTTTGGAGCTGAAGAAGAAGAAAGATGGAATAGAACAGAAGGGTAGAAGATGAAGTTTGAGAATTTTGAAGAGAAGAATTTGGCAAAGGGAAGAAGGAAGAGTTTCAGAATAGCTTGGAGCAAAGGTTGCTTAAAGGGCAAAGATTCCCACTGTGTGTGGGGATTTAAAACCAAACAGTTCCACATAGGCAATTGTTAATTAGCACCATATGTTTATGTTTCATGTGTATTCATTGATGAAGACAACAAAGTTAGTGCTAATGACTCATGACACATCAAACATGTGTTCATCATGGCCATTTCACCTCCAAACAAAGTGCAGAGTACCTTTCAGTTAATTCAGTTTTTTTTTTTCTCAAATAATTGAAAGAAAATGTTAATTAATTTAATTAGAAAGGGAATGAATTCTCTGCTTCTGAATTGGGGCAAAGCATTATAAGATGAACGGTTGTTATTGTTGGTTGAAACCTAAGTGGTGAGCATAAGAACAAAGCTTGAAAAAGTGGTATTCTGAGGTGGAAAATGCAGTTGAGAGTGAGAGGGACAAAAATAGCCACCAAGAGACACCAAATAGGTCAATCAATTGCCAGATGGAAGTCTGACGTCGGTTCTGACCATGTTTCTCATTTTGGTTTGGTTTTACAAAAAGAAAAAACAAAACTTTTTCATATTTTTTAAAAGTAAAGCTTTGGGTTCCTATTCTCCACAAGAATTAATTATGAAAATGCATTTCATAGTTATCCCAACATATATATAATTGTGGTTTCAATTTCTTAGCCTTATCTTTGATGCCAAAATGCAATCTGTGTCACTATACTTTGTCTAAATATGACACACTCATTGATTTCACAATATCATATTAATTGTGCTGTTTTTTTTAAAGAGTTATCTGACCCATATTATTGAATGAAATCATGAATATCCGTACCAAACTTTACATAGTTAAAGCTAATTTTTCTCTTTTCTTTGGCTCAGTGATGGTAACTACAAAAATACTGTTTCTTTTGGAGTACGGAAATACTTAAGACTAATACCTGATTGAGTAAAGGTTTCGAACATCGGAGTGTATTTTTAATGAACAACAAGTAATATAACATATTTTTACATGAAACAGAATATAACTGTAATATATATATATATATATATATATATATATATATATATATATATATATATATATATATATTTGTATTTTTAAGAGAGTAAAAAAATAAAAATAAAATATATTATCAAATGAATGTAAAAGTTTTAAGTATATCAACATATATTTTTTATTTTTAAAATACAATCTTATATTTGAGACTTTGATATACAATCTTTAAATTGGGTGAAAGTAGTCCGTTGGCCCAATACAGAGTAATGTCACCCCAAATTTATTGGGTCATTTAGAATTAATGCATATAGGTTCAAATTCGCAGTATATTACAGTTTTGAGCGGATTATATCGGAAAAAAAGCAGTTTTTTTTTTAAGATGAATTAAATAAAATCCAACTCACTCAATAAATATAAGTTTTTCATAAACTTTTAATTATGATTATTTATTATTTTTAATTATTTAAGTTGATAATTTAATTTCTTTTAAATATATGATAATATTTTAATAATGTAAATATTTAATGTATTTGTTTATAAATTTTAATTTTTAATTATTATACTTTTAACGTATAGGTGCTTGAATTTGACAGTTGAAATAATGAATTAGTCCTTTTATTCTGTGACCTATTAAATTAAAGGATCTTAATGAAAGGTGTAACGAAAGAAGAAAAGAGCATCTTCTGTGTATAGTTTCTTCATAAACAAGACAACACATTCCAAGAGTGATGAACTTTTGGAAGTGATTCCTGGAGCACTCCATTAACCTTGCTGTCATCCAACATATATTCTCTTTTGCATGATGATAAGAGAAGAATGTCTCTCAAACCACCTTAAATTATGACACCTAGTATGCTGTTTTAATCACCCTTCTTCTTCTTCTTCTTCTTCTTCGAACATCCTAGTTAATGGCTTCCGAGAAGGTCTGTTTCGATGTCGACAGCAACAACCAAGGAAACTGTTCCCAAGAAATCTCTCCCACCAAATCCAACATGGGAAAAGAACTAGCCAGAAGAGCTGTGTTGAGATCTTATCTACGTAAAAATGGCAGAAGAAAAGTTGCAAGTAACACTGCCAAATCATTGCCTAGCAGATTAAGTAAAGTTTCTCTCCAAGAAGATTATGCAGAATAATTTATAGATAGGTAAGTTATGCACTTTCCAAAGTGCATAATTCCATATTGTAATAATAGATTATCAAGTGCTAATTTCTTATTAAGAATAGTTACATATTAACATAGATTTTTTTACGACATTTTGATATATTATATATATAGTCTTTTCATTGGTTTAAAATATGTCAATGAAATAACAAATAAATAATAAATTAATAAAAAAAATATACATATATTATTTCAAAATATTGTAAAAATATCTATATTAAAATATATTATTTTCAATTATTTATGATTCATAATAGCATGATTATAAATCTATAAGTTCTAGATATTCCTCAAGTTTATTCAAGGATAAAGACTAATACACTGGCAGCAAGAGATTTAATATAAATGAACCAATTTTGCTTTCTGCAGTTTCCTCTGGTGTCATATTTAAATATTAATATTATAATAAAATAATAATTTATGTAGAAAATGGATATGGGTGTCAACCTATATCATCATATTTTTCCATTTAAATATCACTATTTTTTGTTTATTTATTTAAGATTTAGAAGATTTAGAAGTGGAATGAAAATACTTAAAATTTGAATAAAGAAATTAATTATAATTTCATTCTAACCTGGTTAATTTAATAATAATTTTTTTTTACGGATCGCTAGTAATAAAACACCACCCTTTGTTTACTTCCTTGAGAGACCCTAATTTTTCCATTTTTTAAGAGTTCTCCTAATATGTGTTCTTAGAAACCAGTTTCAAAAAAAATAAAATAAAAAATTCACATTAAAAATCACACTAAGAACACACTAATGAAACTTTTTTAATTATTTTTCTATTATTTATTAATAAATATCTTAATAACGATGGCAAGGCACCAGAAGTTTACAAACTTTTCCAAAGACTATTTTAAAATGGAAAAGTGAATGAAATGAGCTGAGCCGGACTGGACCTCGTGCAAAAAGCCCATAATGCAAATGGGTTATTTTTTTTTTCAAAAAAGTTATATAATTATTTATTTTAATTTGTAAAAATACAGTGAAACTATTTTTTATTTTTAAATAAAATTTCCAGATATGATAAAAATACTATATTTGCCCACACTTTTATTAATATATGTTACATTTATAAATTTATATCAAATTAATTTGCAATTTAGCGTAAGATAGCAATATAATTTATCTATCATAAACTATTTATATTCATTTTTAATAAGATAAGAACCATAATTAAAATTTATTTTATGAATAAAGTATTAATCATAAATAAAATTTTATGGAAACAGGTATTCCATATGTTTCTGCATATGTGTATTCAATCTTTTCTCATGATAATAAAAAAAAGTAAAAATTTGGTTTTTATTTTACTTATGAAAATACAAAAACATTATTATTTAAAAAAAACATATTGATAAAAAATATTTATAAAATAAATCATTTTTATAAATTTATTACAAGTAACATTTTTACATGTAAACAGTTAATTAAGTTTAAAATGTCATTATAAAACTCAAAAGAAAAAAACATTATGCTCTAATTACTATTTTTTATTCATAAAACTCCAACCATAAATTAATCTAAAAGACCATGTCAAATATATATTACATAAAAAAATACGTCTTTTCATAATTTCTTCTTGTTGAACAAGTTGAGTTAGTCTTACTTGAATTTATTTAAAAGGTCAGTTAAACAATTTGAATGGATTACTCTCTATTTGATTTTAAATAGGTGGTGCATTTTTAACTAAACTGGTTTTAAATGCTTCTTAACGCAAGGGTTATGTTAGTTTAGATATTTATTAAAAGGGATTTAGAAATTGAGGAAAAAAATAATAAATATTTTTAAATTTATAATTAAATTTTTAATAAAATAATTGTGAAAAATAATTTATAGGTTTAGAAAATCAATATCTTAGTAGAAAATATATGTAATAGATTTTGAAAAAATATAAAAGGATAAACTATGTAGATAGATATGAAATAGATTCTACAAAAATATAAAAGAGGCATACACAATTATGTATAGTAGACTCACTAAAAATATAAATTAGTGTATAATAAGACTAGTGTAATGTGTATTGTTAGATTTGTCTAATGTGAATTACTAGAGTTACCTAATAAATGCATAAACTCATTTAATGTGTATTGTTAAACTCTTTTAATCATTGTGTGGATAAAATTGTGTGTAATATATATTGTAAGACTCGTCTAATCAAAGAATATATAGAATATTGTAATACATTAACAGACTCATCTAATGTGTGAATAAACGAAATCGTCTAACATATATTGTTAGACTAATCTAATTAGTGTATGAACAAACTCGGCTAAGTGTGCTACAGACTCATTTGATCAATGTATAGACATACTCATCCAATACGTATTCTTAGACTTATATGATCAATATATGGAATAACCAATGTTTTTTGTTATACTTGTCTAATAAATGTATGAGCAAACTCGTCTATAGTTGCTAGTGGCACCGTTGTCTACTGCTGCCACTACTGGAGTTTCAATTTCGACTGACGATCACACAATTTTGATTGTCATGGCCAGGTGACCACCATGTTATTAACGACGACTTCATCGTAGCTCCTACACGCTTTATCACCTTTTGAAGTTGTGGATCTGCTCCTTTTTTTGTTGTGAATGGTGTCACTTCTCATCTCCTCATAGGCAATAATTTATAGCATCGAGCCGCTCTTTTTCCTCTTTCAAGTTCATCGTGCATGGTCGCACCTCTCGTCTCCTCTAAAGGCATCGAGGTTGCTTTTTTTCCCTTTTCAGGTGTCTTGATTGGAGAATCTTGAATTTTAAGGTTTCTATCTCCTGTTTATCCATGGCTTTTTCCACGGTTGTATCTTCTGACTTCGCTTTTGTCACCATTGTGTTTAACCCGTGTATATATGTTTTTTATCCCGTGACATATATGACTCTTGTTAGTTTATTTATAGTCGTGGTGGCTCTTCAAAAATGAATTTTTTTATCCATTAGATGTCTACAATACATTCCTCGAAGGTGATTTGCAAGAAGGAATTTATATGGAGCAACCTCCCATATTTGTTGCTTAGGGAGAGCCTTTCAGATTAGTATTTTATCTTCGTATATCATTAACAATATAGTGTCACTCGAATGCAAACTGAGATATTTTCACTAAGTCTTTATGGATTATAGTAACAAGTTTGGTATATACAATTTGTATGCACTAGCTTATGTTTATCTTATATTTATCTTTTATCTATAGTTAGTTTGTTATTATTTATTATTTGCATTTTGGACTTATTCATATTTCTTTTATTTTAAATAAATGATCATATATGTGTATATTTAATACAAAGAGATTATTCCCGTACATAATTTTCACTATATTTAACAATTATAAATATTAAAATTTTTTAAAGGAGTTTAGAGTATACTAAATTCATCCTAACATCATTTATTTTTAATATTTATTTTAG
This sequence comes from Vigna mungo, assembly GCA_036885675.1. Taxonomy (NCBI): domain Eukaryota; kingdom Viridiplantae; phylum Streptophyta; class Magnoliopsida; order Fabales; family Fabaceae; genus Vigna; species Vigna mungo. Next base: position 784,232 of record CP144699.1, on the reverse strand, counting down.
TTTTTTTATAGTTCATATTTATTTAACATAGAGTAACTGAAAGAAATATAAATATTAAAAATAAATGAAGTTAAAATCCGTCTAAACTTATTTATTGTAGTATTATATATATTTTACTAGCTCTAACTTAAATAAATAAATAAGATTAATATTACATTAACATTATTTAGTTTTAATATTTATTTTGTTTTTTTAAAGTTAGTATCTGTAAATACATGTAAATATTAAAAATAAATAAGTTCAATTTCCATTATTTGAGATCTATTAAATAATGGAAAAATAAGATAATTATTTTAATTTAAAAATAAAAATGATTAAAGAATAAAATTAAAAAGAAAATGTATACACAAAAGAAAATCCTAATATAATATTGATTTATAAAATAGTATAGAAGTATAGATATTTCAAATAATTTTTTTTTTCTCACTTTATCCCCTATAAGTTGAAAGGATATCCCTAAAGAAACACTACTGAAGGTTTATAATTTGTCCGAAAACTCGAAACACTGATCTGCAGATTAACCCGAAATGCGACTGCAACCATTCTTCATCTTCATCATTAATATTGCACCTAAGTCACTGTCATTCTCACACTTCCACCACTCATTTCTTCTTCTCTTTCATATACAACCATAGTGTTGCTATCTCCACCATTTCCTTTCTCTTCAGCTACCACCCTTTAGTATTATCAAACACTGTTCATAATGTTTTGTCCGTACACAAAAACTCTTGTTTTTTCTATCTTTACGATCATTTTCATAATTATTCAGCAATGGTATAACTAAAACAAAAATTTGCAGCATTTTAATTACATGGTGGATACCAGGTGTTACTTAGAAACACATGTACGATATAACGAGGAGAAAGCCCGAATTCTTCTTGAAAACTGTCGTGTTCTCGTTGGTGGACAAAGCCGCAACTAATAAAAGTTGAAACAAAATAGATTACTGAAAATTCCTGTTGAATCCATAGATAACTATAAGGAAAAATCAATGCAAAACTGAAAAGACCAACATAACTTTTTGTTGTATTATAAAGAATTTGTGCAATACATTATAAATAAATTTTTAAAAATAATAAATATACATGTTTCAAGAAACTTTTTTTTGTTCATGATTTCGTCGACTTTTAGAACCCTAACCCCGTCGCACAATGATAGTTACAAAATTTTGATCCGACCTTCAAGCAGTTCTGTCAATGATTTAGTTTTATCATGCAAAAAATTCAAATATGTGTATCTACTAATACCTATTTTTGTCATTTTAATTTTATTTTAACAGATGATTTTTAAATTGAAAATTTATTTTATTCTAATATACAAGACACTTCTAAACACGTTAAAGTTAATTTAATGAAAAATATCATATTAATTTTTTTTTACAAAAATAAAGATCTAATTGAGACTTTTTCTTTTATAAAATAGGAATTTATTTGAAAAAAAAATATAAAGAAATCAAAAGGAATCAAACATTTAAAAATAGGGACCAAAATTACTAGTTAATTACTAAGAATATTTCATCAACATAATTTCTTTTATGAAACTTTGTCACATTAATCACCTAAATTGTAAAATTTCCTAGAACTTCTTAAGTTAAGAATGCCATAAAAACAAATAATTAATATACCAAGAACAAAATAATTTGTGAATTGAAAACATCAGTAAGAGTAACAATAACGTGATTGATGAAAAAGGGGACATATTTTAACTATTCATTAACCTAATTATTATCTCCCATTAGGTCTACACTATTTTTTTATACCAATCAAAATTAGGTGCTCCCAAAGTTCATAAACAATATCAATCACATTATTATTGGACTCAATTATCATCAAATGGGACATGATATTAATCAATTGTTAACAAAATAAAAAATTATAGAACTATTATTATATGTTTGTGTCTCTTATAATTTGTGTATACAATGGCTTATATATAAAAAAAAATTGAGATCTAACGGCTTTGGCATGACCACTTTTGTGTGACAATGAATTGTTTGGGAATGAGGAAGAGCAACATAATCTCTTTTCCTGGATGTTTCATAGTACTTGTGATAGGCCAATGAAAACCTATCATTGAATTGGCTGAGGAATATGTTGTTCCCATTGTGTGCCTCATTTTCCCAACTTCTCTTTCTTCATGTTCTTTCATTTTTTTTTTGTTAGTGTCTTAGGTTGTTGCATTTTCTGTTTATGTGTAGTGGGGTGCTTTAATTTCCACCACACAATGTTGTGCACTCCATTTAGGGTATATCACTCAGATATTTATTCTTCTCACGCTGTTTGCAACAAAATTCATCCATTCATAAGCCTAAGGATGTACTTTTTATTTACTACACACCAGTCGAAAATATATTTTTTATAACGATTTTTTATATCCATTAAAATTCATCTGCTATAGAAAGTGGTGTAGTGACAGTTTTATAAATATAAGAAACTTTTTTACATCGATTAGCATAAAAACAGGTATAAAAAATGATAAGATGACAATATTATAATAAAATACAAATATTTTATACCGGTTACTATCCAAATAGGTATAGAAAATTCTAAGGGTAAGGAATATGTACACAATTATTATTTATTTAATTTTTAAAATCTTCATTGAAAATCACTATACTAATATAGTGTAAAATTCTTTAACTTTATGCTATTTACTTTTAAGCTTATATAAGGTTATCTGTTTGAAAGAATATTTTTATTTTCTTAAGATAGATTTTGAAGTAATAGTGAAAGAAAGGTCTATAAAGTAAAAAAATAATTATAAATTCAAAATTTATAATGTTTAAGAGTTGTAAATAATACGATCAATGATTCAAAAAAGTTAACGTCTCTTATTGCTTTAATTTATTTATTGCATAAGAGAACTAATTTATTTTCTTCTCATCTCTCTATTTTTTTCAGTATATTTATATTAAAATGTTAGATGGTACGGAAAATTTGGTGAACTATAATTGATGATCTTCTCTCTTAATTAGTTTTTTATTCATAATATTTGAATTTGTGAAGTCAATTTCATTGAGACCAGCACAATATTGGGGAAAGCTTTTTATATTATTCTAAAACGTTTCTTATTAATTTATTAAAGAACCAAAAGTGTTAGGTTTTTAAAATTCGTCTCATTTCATAATAACACAAAAAGTACTTCTAATTGTAATAAAATTACAAAGAGTATTTATATATTTTCTTGTTTTAAATTGTAATAAAATTACTTTTAATCGAATCAATTTTAAATTATTAAACATATCTATAATATATATTTAAATTTGATCTCAATTAAGAAATTTGCTTAAAAATATATATGAGAATATAAAGAGTTTATTCTTATAAGTTATACCATTGTATATATATAATCATTAGAATATGATTCGATTAAAAAAAACATCTATATGTTATCCTTAATTTCAATTCTTAATACATATGAAAGTGGTCTAATCCAACATGAAAGATGGAACCCTAATTCCATTGGTGGTATTCCCCAACTATCTTCTCTATATTTCATTCTCAGTTGTGTTTTGTCATCTTATAACTACCAATCCCTTCTTCACACTCTTAATCTGTATCCGTACTTCAACTTACACAAATCTTCAACCTAAATATCATTTGAAACTGTCGTTGGTCAAATTTCCAACTTCCATTGGAACATGACTTTGCAACCTTAATTGAAACCAGAAATACATATATACCATTCTTCAACACAAGGTAGGTGAAGAGGAAGGAACATGCTATTGGCTACCACTTTAGACAACTATTTTCTTTCATTTTTTTGGGAGAAATTTCATTTTAATAGTGTATTGTTAACTAGATTGAAGAGTTAGTTTATTGTGGTAGTGCCAAAAAAAGAATACAATAGAAAGTAGGACCCTTTTAGATATTCCTCTCTTTGAAACAATAGTCTTTTAAGTTTTTAGCATATAGATGAAGAAAAAAAAAACTTTAACCCCTTTTCGATCTAGATTTTGTATTGTTTTATTATTTTTAATTATATAAAAGTGTAAAAAAACTAACTTTTTAACTATTTATGTGTCCCTTTTCAATCCAGATTGTAATGTTTTATTTATTTTTAATTATATACAAGTTTACCAATAAAAAAACAATTTATAAAAATAAAAAGACTGTCGGTTTTGAAGAAAAAAAAAAACTAAAATAATGCTGTTATTTTAGAATGGAAGCACTGCATATAAAGTGTTTTTGAAAGGTGTTGACCTAGTCATCCAAAATATAAAATGCTTATTGGATGATGAAAAAGGAGGCCAATAGAAGATTATATGCTTTTGTAAGGTTGATTTCCTTCAACTAGTTTTCATCATGGAGCGTATGAATTAATGCAAAATGAAGGAAATGTATAAGCATATGTTTAGTCATAACAAGAGTTTTATTTTTTTCAAATTCAAGGCCAACAATTGAAAAATTTAGATTAAGAAAAGATGTAAGAGTAAGATTAATGAGAATTTCTTTTATCACCTTTTTAGTATAATAATGTTAAATGTAACAGTTGATTTAGGCCTGTTAGTACACTTAAATATTAATTCTTAGCTTATTTAGTACTTTTCGATTTTTATATATTTTATATAAAAATTATTTAATAAATATTTTAAAGACACACACACACATATATACATATATATATATATATATATATATATATATATATATATATATATTAACTAGAATATAATGGAACACAAATTTTATATTTATTAAATATTATTTTGAACTTTAAAAAGAAATGAAAAGATAGTAATTACACTCATATTTTCTGTTTACTCAAATTATGAATGATACTTTGATAATTAGTGAAAAGAAACATCATAAAATGTGGATTATTAAGGAGTTAACTTCAAGGCTAAATTCCAATTTTCATAAGAGCTATTTGGTGGAAATGAGTATAGAGGATCAATGATTGAACGTAGAAATTGATGTTTAAAATTGCACGATTTCTCTGACACCCTTAAAGTGTCTATATGATTACCTACAATTGTGAATCCAAATAAAAAATACATATATATCTTTCAAATTTGACATGGATAAAATGAGAGGAAAAAGAAAAAAAAAACAGATTATCATATAAGAACAAATATTATTTCCTTAAAAAGTTCCTTTTTATACTTATAAAAATAGAATTTCTTCATGTGTGTGTCTTTTTCTTTATTTTTTTCTAAACCCTTATAACTTTTTCTTTTACTGAAAACCCTTTTAAACACAAAAGACACAAAACACAAAAGATTTAACTTCACTATCGAAAAGATTTGGAATATTGAAAATGGAGAGACTATTATTGTGATATAAGATCTTGACAAACATAAGGAGAGATATTAATCATATAGAGGAAAATAATGTTTTTTTTTCTTTCTCGTATAGGTATAGGAACTCCACCTCTAAAAGGTGGGTGGGGACATAAAAATCATTTTTGGAATAAAATTTGAATGAAGGAATGAAAGAGGGCCATGGGGTAAAAAGAAAAAAATTGGAAGTTATATACATTAATACAATATAAAATAAGTATTTTAGTTATAGGTGATAATAATTCATCTTATTTTGATTCGTTTTACATTTTTTTTAAAAAAATGATTTGAAATAGATTGAATTAAATAAAATTTGTGGATTAATAAATCCAATCAACTAATTTGATTGTCTTAAGAAATATAACAATTTGATGTCGAATTCCATATAATTTGACGTACTACAATTGTATTTATTTACAAAAATATCACTGGTCATTTTTAATGTTAACTGTTTGTCACGATACCGATTACGACGAATATAGTTTATTTTAAAAAACTATATTATTCAATATTTTAACGTTGAATGCGTAACATTATATGCTATTTTTACAGTACTATTTTACACTAAATTAGTTTTAATTAAAAGATTAATTGCAAAATATTGTGGGACTTGAAAGTATTTATTTGATTTTCACCATAAAGAGTATTGTTCCTATGTGAAAAAACAAAAACAAAAATGGCATATATTTTATTTAGGTAGTCCCATATTCTTTATTCTTCTGTGGCCAAAATGTTTTGTCCCCCAATCACCTCGCCTTGCCTTTTTTGGAGTGGAGATAATGCTTAAGAATTATTCATTTTTCGTATGAATTTGTTGAATTAGTGCAATAAAGAGAAAGAAAGAAGACAAGAAATGATATATTTTGTCCTTGTTCACCACCTTTTTTAGAACTTCCAAGAAACTCAATATTCACACAATCTTAGTATCAATTCATTGAATTGGAAATAATAATAATAAATCATTTCCCATTAAAAGAAATTTAAAAAGAAAAAATAGTACGTACATGAGTTTGTTGTATATGTATTTTATACGATTGAATATGAGTTAAAACATCATATTTTAAAATGAAATATGTTAAATATTGTCATAAAAAAATAAGAAATGATGATAACCCTAGAAAATTGATGAGTCGCATCGATAGAGTACCTTTATTATGTCATCATATAAATGTAGACACTTTGTGGTTGGGAGGAGTCGTCCCCCACATGAGGATCTATATTTGCTTCTTAGTGCTTTCATGGAGGTGCTGCTAATTCTTCAAATGCCTTTTTTTTTTCTTTTTTTTTTGTCCTTGTTATCATCATCCAAAAGCAGTTTCACCTTTCGAGAGATTATCATATATCCCACAAAGTAGGGGCACTTATAAAGTATACAGGAGAATACCAACACTCTTTGCATCAACATATTTTAAAATGTAAAATTTTATAATTATTTAATTTCAGTTAATAAAAATTTATGTGTTCTTTTTAAGTCATTGTCATTAAAAGTGTCTTAATGTTGTCGACACTAAATATTTTAATTAAACAATTAATTTAAATATTAGTAATAATTTACTGTCAATTAAGTCAATACTAATTAAAATCAACTAAAACTAATAAATTAATATTAATGATTTTACAGTTACATATGGAAGGCTCACATTTATAGTTATTTAGTGTCAATTTTTAAGTGTTCGATTTTTTTTTTTTATTTCTAATAACAAATATATTGAATAAAGATATTAAGTTGTTCGGTCATAGCTCATTCCCTTTTATGGTGTTGCAAAAAATGTTTTTGCCATAACATCATCCATGAACCTCACCCAAAACTAAACTTTAGATCACAATCCACACCTTATATCAATTCAAATAATATATTTAGGAGTGAATTCTACATGTGTATTTCAATATATAATAAGAGTTCATATTCTAACACTTATTATTGTATTATATATCGTACAGGTAAGTAAGAGATCAATCGGACAAAGCAAGATAAATGGACGATTTCGAATTTTATACATCTTTAAACACAATCTCTAATTAAGTTTACTTCTAAGTTTTACTTATTAAGTATTGGGTCATGATTATGATTTTGTTAATTATAAACTCATTTCAAAATCTATAAATATAAGTGTGAGATAATACGTGATTATATTTATTGCGAATTTAAGATTTTACTATAACCTTTATTTATGCTTTTAATTGATATTATCTATGAATGAAACAATTACATTGAAAACCTACACATTTGAAAGTATATATAGTTTAAAGATTTTTATATTTTCTTTTTTAAAAGAAATTTATTAGGTTAACAAAATTAGTTAATTTGATTTTTATTCCTAAATAAAATATAAACGACTTAATGTTTTATTTTGGTATTTATCTAATTTTTTTTCATTATATATATATATATATATATATATATATATATTTATTTATTTATTTATGTTCAATGAAATTTAATTTTTATCATGAATTTAGTATAATCACATGATTATTCGTTTATTTATTTATTTTTATTAATAAAATTTCATCTAATACCAAATGATTAATAAATTTTATCAAAATTTATAGAAATATCTAAAATTGTATTAGAAAATATAAACACATCCAAGGATAAAAAAATAACTACAACAACATATTAATATTTATTATCAACTTATGTCTTACAAAACTCTAAAAGTGTGCGGGGTGAAAATTTACATCTTTACCCTTAGTTAATTCAATACGTTATGAGTGTGCTTCTTTCTTCTTATTACACCTTTACCCTTAGTTTATTTGTTTGTAAATTCTTATTCATATGTACTTTTTTGTGTTTTAACTTTTTTTCTATGTTTTTATAAAATGGATGAAATAGTAATTATTCTCCATTAATATATTATTTATCGATGATAAAAAAATGTAATAATAGTTATCATATTAAATATAAATTTGTAAATATTATTAGAATTAAATATATTTTTAGTCTTTAAGTAAAAATTAGAATTAGATTTTTTTTAAATTTGGGATTAATTTAATTTTGTATATTTAGAATTTTATAAATATAATCTTTTTAATTAAATTTTATTAAATTTATTTGAGATTTTAAACACGTTTTTTAATTAACATTGAAAAAAAAATGTGTTAAACAGTGAAAATAATTATCGTGAAATATATTTGAAACATTAAATAAACTTAACAAAAATTGGTTTAAATAATTACATACCCACAGTTGTAAATTCAATTGATAACAAATACAAATATTTTTAAATACTAAATTATTTTTTTATTTCAAAAATATTTTATATTTGCTACTAGGTAAATATTTAAAAGATTACGAAGAGTCAGTTCTAAAAAAAAACAGAAGATGTAATTCTAATTTGTATTTTGTTAAAAGTTGACCATTGTAAATGCAATTGACTTGAAATGTAGTGATTGAACCTAATAATTATCTCAGAATTTAAATTTGGAAAACATATTTATTATTTTTACTCTTTTTTATTATTCTTTTTAATTCAAGTATTTTTCTTTAGTTATGACTGATTACTATATTGTCTTAAAAGATAATCTGGTGAGTAATGCGATTTTTTTCAAATTTAATTACTTTTTGAATATAATTATTAATTTTATAAACGAATATATTATTAAAAAAATGCCAAATTTTATTATAAATTCATAAAGATGTTTACCATGAAATATGGGATAGGTGATTGTCTTTTTGTAAGTTTAGATCTTTAAAAAAAATATCCAATATTTTTTTCATATATATATATATATAAACTATTTTTTTTCGAAGGAGATCGGCTTCGTTATAATTATAATTTTAAGATAAACCCAAAGCAACATTTCATTTTATTATTTTTTATAATATATTTGTGACTGTTTTCCCTTATCAAGAGGGAATAACTTGAAAATTTGATAACTTAATTATAAAACATGTGTAGATACGAGTTTACTATTCATACGTTTAAACTTGATATTTTTACTTCATTGAACTAGTTTAAATATATTCAAACTAATTTATACCATATTTTCATAAGTTTGCATAATTTTTCATACTTGATTTTCAATATAATTTTTAGAATCAGTGTTGTTATGCAATTACATCGTTATCACTATTTTGAGTCACATATTTTGGACAACATACCATAATTTTTTGATTTTTAAGGTTCTTTTAACAAGTAAACTTCTTTATTTTAACACTGCCATTAAATTTTATTTCTAATATTTCTTTATAATCATTCTTTATGGAATTGTGTGGTTACGAAGATAATAAAACTTGAAAAATGATGATATATGTGGGTAAAATGTTTATATTAAACTAACATAATTGATGATTATCTTCATAAACAATATATTAATTTTAATATATCTATGTATTATATAACTATTAGAAAGTCTTTTGAAATAACATGATAAATTAATTATTACTCGATTATATGGAAATACATGATATCTTAAATATTTTTCAAATCACAATTCTTTAATTAATTTGGTGCAATATTTTGGTTAAATTAGTATAATTGTTGGTTAAAGTCTAAGTAAAAAGTGTCAAGTTGGTATATACAATTTTAATGATATATATCTATTAACATTAAAGCTTAATAGGTAATTATCCTTTCAAGTATACATGTTTTATAAGGTTATTTTCCGACAATTCGAATATTTTTATTTGATTATAAGCACATTTAGTTTTTTTTATAATTTTCATAATTAAACCATACATAAATTAATTGTGAGACATTTTTTGTATAATTTTTCTAAACTTTTATTTTAACCCATGTATAAGCTAATTATATTTTATTTTTAAATTATTTTACCATCTTTAATTTATTTTTATGTCAAAAGTATTTATAAAAAAATATAAATGTATAAACTTTTCATTTATATAGCCAAGTGACACATTGTGTAACAATTCAAATTTTGTATATGTTAATGTGACTTTCCTTTTTTCATTGAGGCTTTCTGCTGTATATATCTTATATATGGATTGAGGCATACTCCATTTTGTAATAAATTCTTCGTATCTTACCGTTATTCATTGGTAAAAGATATACATGATTGCATGAATCAAATTAAGTTCTAATTAAATGTATACATAAACATGACTATGATTAGGCTATAATTATTACATGACCTTATACACACTATTTTGTCAATTCTAATGTAAATTTATTAATTGTTTCAATGACTAAAAAGAGTATTACATCTTTAAGACAAATATATATTTATCTTTTAAATTTGATACATCAATTTATCGTACTCAAATCCTAGTCAAATTAAATTTTTTAAAAAGCAAGTTATAGTCAAAATTCACATAATGTCTGTTTGAGGTACAAACGTAGTATATATTGCAATAAGATGAGATGATTTTTTTTAAAAAAAATTAAAAACATTTGACACATCTAAATCATTTAACAATGGCTATTAATTAATTGATCATCTTAACGAATAACAGAAAATACAAATGAATTAAGCAACACTAAATCGATGATTGAAAATCCGAATTTTACAAAAGTATACTTGGTGGATTTTATTTAATGCGAGGGTGAGAGTTTCGAAAGTGACTCTTTTGTTTTATTTAGGTCTTAATTGTATAGTTTATAGGAACATATACATGGTTATAAAATTAAATGTGATTACTTGATAATTAAAAAACCTAATATCGTTACAATTGATTTGATCTGTGGCACTACAGGCATCATAATTTCATAATTAGAGACTTAGGACTCCGTTTGTCTAACATGTTTTGCAACAGTCTGATAGGAAACGAACTTTGAATACGTGTCGATTTCTCCCTATTCTTTCAGATCCCATATCCAACACCTAAATTTTCATTGCCTTTTTCTCTTACTTTCTTTTACTTCCAAAGTTGTCTTTTAAATTTCTTTACCTACTATAAGGTTAGACAACATGATCCGTTGTTGAAGATGGAAGGTAGATCAGAATATGTAGCTGAGAAAGAAAATTTTCATGATACATACATGTATAAACTCTCTCTAAAAGAGTTTTGTTCAATGTTTATGGTTTAAGATTATAAATTACCTACTTTTCATGAAAAATAATTTAGCCCCCATTGATTGCATATAATAAAAAGCTTCGAATGTTTAACATAGTTTATATATAAAAGACTTAAATTTTAAACTTTTAACTAAATTAGAATAATTGAGTATCGGAAGTTAATACTGTTTATTTAGAAAATATAAAGTATTACCCATGGTGAACTAGGTTTTTGGAAATATAGGGTTTGTACACATGTGGGTTTTCTCTTTTTGCAGGGTCACATCAGAACTTTATGCGCAAGACTTATACCAATGTTGAAATTTACTGAACTCAGTGAGAGTTAGTTCTGTCCCATCGATCCTAACAAGTTTTGTAAGTTATATTGGTATATTTACAAATTTAGTTTGGGTTAAACATGTTGTTACTCCTTATACTTTTTACTTCTAGAGTTTTAGTCATTTTTATCAAATTTTTTTAACTTTATTTGCTATTTCAAGTATTTTTCATTATAGTATTTAAATTGTTTACAATGTATATTTGACATATTTTTGCTTCAATATTAACTGAGAAACGCGTTTGAAACAGTAAATAAAGTTAAAAAAATTTGGTAAAAATGACTAAAACCAGAATTTTCTAAAATTAAAGGAGTAAATTGTACCTTAGTTTAAAAATGAACTAAAACCAAAATCGTCCAAAATATAAATACTAAAAACATATTTAACCCATTTAGTTTTTTATATATTCTTCTGCAACGAAATCAATTTGGTTTTAAGGGTTTTAACTTGATCATGACAAGTTTACATACACTCAAATTTATATATTAAAGACTAATTCATCTAAAAGATGAATAATAAGCAATTTTCTTCTTTCATTGCATTGTATTACCATAAATGAGAATTTCAAATGTTTGCACTAACGATCTAAAGAATCATACTAATAATGAGTTTTCTGGTTAAGTAACAGTGTTCACTACTTTAGCAGACAAAAATTAATTAATCTCGTACGATGTTTATCTATTTTAATTATGATAAATAGGGTTATTATTGCTATATATGGAGGTGAAGAAATCCACTGAAGCATAGGAAAGCAGCATGAGTGGTGTATCAGAAAACCCTATTCATGACAGTACTGAAGGTAAGGCTTCTTCTTCTTCTTCATCAACAACGTTGAAACTCTTTGGTTTTCCATTAACCCCACCAGGTTACAGAGAGATTCACGTGGTGGCAGCAAGCACCGCTGTTTCTCCTCCTCATTGCCCTTACAAGAGATTCAGGTGCCACTTCTGCTACCGTGAATTCGCCAATTCACAAGCTCTCGGTGGCCACCAAAACGCTCACAAGAGAGAACGCCAGAAAGCTGCTCTCTCGCCCTTCGGTTACTTTCGCTACCATCAACGGCTCGTACCACCGGGTCATTCTCCGATCGTGGTTCCGCACGGAGGATCAAGGCCGTTGGTTGGTCCACGTGACCGGGCTCAGCGACCGTGGCTCTCGTGGAACACTGATGAGAGAGGTTATCATAGGGTTGGGTTAGTGAGGCCAATGGGTGCAAGTGCAATTAGCATTGGTACAGTGAGGGAAGTACATAATATTATTGATGATGACGATGGTGATGGAGATGGTGATGGTGATGTTGATGGTAATGGTAATGGTGGTGTTGATCTTAACTTGAGTTTGGCTAACAATACAGCTTTCAATTTTAGGGACAAGGAATTTGGCAGGTGTAAGAGAAGTTGAATATGGACCAAAACCTTCCCAGTACTACTTTTGTGCTTATCACTTTCACTGCCCTTTACAAGATAGGGATGTTTTGGCTTGGCTCCCAACAGCATGATTCATATATTGTACCTTTTCTTCTCTCTGTAGCTGCACACCTTGTTATTGTTCATACTTTCTTCTAATTATATATATATATATATATATATATATATATATATATATATATATATATATTATAGGGGAATTATAAGGGTATTTCATCTCAACCCTATATAATTTGCTCTTGTATCAAGGGGGTATATATTAGGTGATCTTATGTGTTATCTGTCTTTGTTTTTGTAAATAAATAACTATGGTGTCGCCATCCAAAACTTTGATTTCAGTTTTTTGTTTTTATTTGTTATAGGGAAAGAGAAAAATCTATGTATGTATGTTGGTGATGGAACAACATTTATGGTCTGGAATTCTCTAGAACAAGAGCTACCTTAAATTTCTTTATTTCTTTCTAGTGTCTTGTTTGATTTTTCTTCTCTATTCTTTTGTACTTTTACAATTGGCTGCAGAGATAAGAGAGCAAGACGAGGATAATACATGTTTGGTTACTTGTGCATTTTTTACAATTAATATTACCTTTATAATTTCAAGACCATCTTGTGTTATAAGGAGATTTAGCCAACTAGTTGTTTTTGACAAGATTTTTATAATTTAATTAACAGTTAAAAGTTCTACTTTTTAGTTGTTTTTACTTTGTAAATGATACAAAAAAGTTAAGTATTAAATTTCATATTCAAAATGGTTTTATTAGAGTAATTTTAGAAGAAAAAAAAAACCTATGAAACTAAATAATGAACCTAGAGAAATTCAAAGTAGACCCTTCCCTTATATTTGCCCTAGTTGCCAAGGCCTCTTATTTCTAAATATGTATTGTGTTCTTCTAAAACAAAGCCTTAGAATTTTTCCTCCAAATTCGGAAAACATCAACTTCGTCATTCTAAACTCGTATAGCTAAGCTATAATTGTTTTAATTGTTACTTTTAGAATTTTGTTTCATCCGTATAAATTTTAAGATGCAAACACGACGTTTCTCACCAATCATTCTCGTCTTCTCTTTCTATCTATTTTTGGTGTATATCACCACCGTCGTTGCCATTAATATACGGTGAAAGATTTACACCAGAAGTTTAAGAAAGATGGAGGAGATGGAATGTGGTCATTATGTGGGTCATGGGTATGTGAGCAATTGGGGCATGCAGTGCGAAAATATGCGTCGCCGTCGATGTACGAGTAATGCACCGCCGTCCACGGTGGTTTCTGGGTACACAAATTATTTGAACCGGACAGAGTCAGAAATGAAGAGGCAGTGGCGCGTGGGAAAGGACAACCCTTATGAAACGGAGATAAATGGATCACTGAGAAAGATACCATGGTTGACGAAGAAAAGGTATGGGACGATGACCCATAATTGCTAATCCTCAAAGAAAGCAACACAATCAACAATTTTGCCTTGTTTTCTTTTTTAAATCACATGAATCTATCATAAAACAATTTTTGGTTCAACCCAGATAGAATAATCATAAAAAAATTAAATAAAAGAATCTCCAACATTGAATCCAATTACATCAAATTAAGCTAGAACAATCCTATACCAGAATCAAGTTGGAAGTGAAAACTGATTCTTCTTTGTGTTTTTGCTTTGGTGATTCAATTTCAAAGTTTATCATATTAGACTTTATAGTTTCACCTTTATCTTTATTATGGATCTTAGTTTTACAATTATTAATAAATATTTTTATGATTAGTGACGTCACTAATATTTCATTTTCTTGTTCTATTTTTTAATAAATAAAGAAGAAGCAAGTTGAGAAAAAAAAGAGAGTCAAAATAGACGTTGAAACTATTGAATTGTTAATAAATGCCACAGATGTATACTATCCACTGTAATGTCAAGATTTCATTTAAGAGAGAATGCCACCATGGGAGGTATCCAAGAAATCTGAAAATGGGAACTTAAAAATTGGCAACAAAAACCACTTTTTTTGTTTATTAATTAAATCAACTTTTTATTTTTAAAAATAAGGAAAATAGAAAATTTGTTTTTTAACTTAAATCAATTTCATAAGGTATGACAATATGAGTTTCTCCCATTTGTCGATGCGTCGAATATGGAACATGATAAATTGGTTTTTTTATAATAATTGAAAATTTTGAACTATTTATTAAAGAGTGAGACAACTTATCAATTCTTTTTTCAGATTAATATATATATATATATATATATATATATATATATATATATATGATTTAATCATTTTTTTTAAAATTTTAATAGAATTGATGAGTGTTTCGATAAGTTAATATCAAATTGAATTCATAGAAGTATACGAGTGATTCAAAAATCTCAATTAACATCACAAGCGTTAAACTCAAAATCATTTTTTTTTTCATTTTGCCATTAACCTGATTAATTGAAGCCAAATTGAAAATTTCAGTTTCGTTCCTAAAGTAAATCAGCATAATCCACATTGGTTTCTATTATGGTCATTTAAATTCATTTTGTACTTATATTTCTACTAATTTTTCTCTACTTTTAAAGACGAAATTAAATTTTAATCTTAGCTTCTCCTATCTAAAATCAGATTACAAAAATAAATACATTTAAGCTCATAAAAAAAATAAAAAAATTTGATAAATGATTAAAAATTATATTCGAATATATATATATATATATATATATATATGTATATATATATATTCTTATTTTCTTTTTAATTATATTTGAAATTAAATGATATAAATCCCATTTTCTAAAAATAATTAGACACACTTCGTCATCATAACACCATAACTTACATCTTTTAATACTGCAAATCACTCAATACTATTATTAGGTAATCATCACTATTATCTTTTATTAAAAAATATGAAAATACAAAGTATCAACTTTTTTATCAATATACAAATGTTTAATCATTTAAAACATTTATATGTATGGTTTTCTCAACTAGGTTCTGATATTTTAAAATGTCTCAATTAAATTTCTGAATGTCAAAAACTGGATCAATTAAAAATTTGACGATAATTTTGATGAATAACACTAAAGTTGAATGTATGTAGCAGAATGACATTTCAGACGTTGCAAAATGACATTTCATATCTTAATAAAATCAAATAATTTTTTAATTAATTCTTTGGACAAAATAATATCTATAAACCTATCATAATTAATAAGACAAATACACAAGGTTATTTAAAAATTATAATCAATTTTTTTCATTTTAATTTTGTGCATATTATTAGTTGCATTTGAGAATTTGTTTATTTAAGTGTTAGAATGGACTAACTTGATTCTTTTGGTTAAAAGTAGGTTGAGATTATTTGACTTGTTATATTCTAGCTGAAGTATTATTCCATCTAGTTAAAAAAAACATGGTAAATTAACTCATACTTTTTACGTCATTTTATTATTTATTTTATTTGTGTAATGTATATATTAATATTTCTGACTGGTTAATTAACTGTAATAAAAAAATAGAGAAAATTATTAATTTTATGTATATTAAATTATTTTCTTGTAATTAACAATTGCAATTTAATTTATTTGTAGATATTAATTGTTTAAATTAAAATTTTATTTACTACTTATATTCTTGAAGTAATATTTAAAATTTTTAAATTATTTTTTTATTTATATAAACCAATAGACAACACAGAACTACTAATGTGAACCCACCAACTATTTCACCTGCCTTATATTTGAAGAACACATTCCAATACGGGGATGGTACACGTGTCATTTGGCAATAGGTGAATCGATCCTCGAAATCCAGAGATTCGGTGACGTTATCAAGCTCCCTTGGACCACACTTTTCCCCGTTTGGAATTTGAAATCCCATCCCTCTCTAGAGAGACGTTATAAACTCTATCTTTTATATTTATTTATATTAATCAAACGTATTTCAAAATATGCATTTTTTTTAAATTTTGAAGCAAAGTTTTAAATTTACTACTTCATGCAATAAAATTCTCTTCTCTGTCTCCATTTATTAACACTTCAAACTGTGTCTGTCTCTCTCTGTCATCTCTCTCTCTCTCTCTCTCTCTCTCTCTCTCTCTCTCTCTCTCTCTCTCTCTCTCTCTCTCTCTCTCTCTCTCTCAATTCCCCAAAATTTTTCCGTTTGCTTGAATTTCTCTGTGATTACCCATTTCGTTGCTTCAACTAAGTCTGTCACAGTGAAACAACAATATAATGCTCTTGCGGTGGGTGCATGCTTCTTCCCTTTCACTCCACTCAAATGCTTAGCTGACCAAACTCGTTGTTTCAACGTAAGTCTCCAAAGATTGCAGCTTTTCTTCATTTCTCTTAATGGGTTCTTGTCGTTGGCTTCTTCCTTTCTGATTTGCGTTTGAATTTGCCGCTTTTTTTCTACTTGTTTGTACTCTTATTGTCATCACGTGTGTTACTTTTAGTTTTTGGATTCTGTTCAAGTTTTTATCTTTTGAATGGCCTGAATTTGGTGCTTTCCATTCGTTGTTTGATGGGAAACACGTTTATATCTGATTCATTTTGGTGAGAGGTAATGCTTGTGTGTAATCACAGCCTCTGTATGTCTTTGTTCGAACTTTTGAATCCATCAGCAGGACTCTATAGTATTGGACTTTTGTAAAATACTTAAGATCCAAACAACCTTTGCTTTTTTCGAACAATTATTAATTATTAGGATTGCTGTTTCCACATTTGGGTTGACTCAAATTTTTTTCTGGATCTTTATAATTTTCTTCTTAATTAGTTGAACCAGGCTATCGATGTCTATTTGCTATTGATTTGGACTTAATATGATTACTTTCAGGTTTAGCAACACCAACAAAGTTATGATACTATTTTGTCTAGATAAAATGGACTATTAGTTGTCTGGTTGGTTCTCAAAAAGGAGATTTACATAAGCAAAATATGAACTATGCAGTGGATTTTAGGTTTGGTGCACTATTATGTGATTGCTTTTCTCCAAAGGAGATCTAGAGATACAGAGAACAATACTATTCAAATCGTGGTCATTGTGTTTGTTTGAAGTTTTGGTTATGATGTTCCCTGTTAATAGTCCCATGTGTATATGCGTGTTTTTTCCTTTAATATTTCACTACGTTAGCTTCAGTAAATCTTTAATATTTTTATCATTTGACAAATGATGTTAATCTTTCATGCTAATGCTTTCCTGATGTGTCATGAAGGTTTACTGTCTTTATGTGAGAGAAATGACGTTGTGTGATCCGTGTAGCTGGTCTCATCTGGTGGGATGAGGCTTTGTTGTTGTGTGTTGAAGGTGTACTACATTCTGCTTTGAAAATGGGACTTGAAAAAGAAGGGACGAAAGGTGGAGGAGGTTATGTTGGTGGTTTCTTCCAGTTGTTTGACTGGACGTCGAAGTCCCGTAAGAAATTATTTGCGGCCAAGCCAGATTTGCCTGGTAAGTTTACTGTATTCATAGAACATAATGGCGTTTTTATTCCTCTTGTCAATTTTTGTGTTTAAATGTTGGTGATTTTCTTTCTGAATCATCTGCAGAGACTTTAAAACAGGGAAGAAGAGTCGATTACAACGTGGCAATGCCAATGACACAGTCCTCCTATCTGGTATTATATGTCTTGCAAATTCATCTGTTTTTTCTATGTATATGTTTATGTTATGAAATTTGTGGTTACTTTGTTTAATTCTCACAGGTTGATGAAGATGAAAGTGGTGTTGGGGCAAGTCTAAGAGGAAGTTGTGATCATAGTTATGCTTCATCTGTTACAGATGATGAAACATTTGGTACAAGGGCTCCTAGTGTTGTTGCCAGGCTTATGGGATTAGATTCCTTGCCTTCTTCAAGTTTTGCTGATCCTTATGCTACCCCATATTTTGATTCCCGGTCCCTTCAAGATGCTCAGTACTTCAAGAAAAATTTTGGTCACCAGCATGACCATCAGACCCCATGTTCTGGAAAGCTGGTTGAAAAGGTTGCGGGCTCGTCTAGGAGCTTCATTGAGCCAAAGCCGCAAAAGGCCATTACCAGGCCAATTGAAAAGTTCCAAACAGAAGTGCTGCCTCCAAAATCAGCTAAATCAATTCCTGTTACACACCATAAACTTTTGTCCCCCATCAAGAGTCCCAGCTTTGTTCCCACCAATAATGCTGCATATATAATGGAGGCTGCGGCAAGAATTATTGAGCCTGGTTCCCAAGCTAGTACCAGGGCTAAGACACCTTCGGTAGCTTCATCAGCACCACTGAGAGTGAGAGAACTAAAAGATAAGGTGGAGGCTTCACAAAAGGGACCTCTAATTGGGCCATCCTCCATGACCTCTAGAACTCGAGATCTAAAAGAGAAAAGAGAACTTTCTCAAAGAACGGCCAGGCTTTCCGTATCTTGTCAAAGATCGGTCGAGTCAAATGCTGCCAAGTATCTCAAAGGACAATCTTTGAACAGAAGCTGGAATGGATCTGTGGATATGTCCATCAAATCTCCTACACACGAGGAAGAAGTTTCTTCTTTGAAGAATAATAAGGGGAAGTCCATTTCGCTTGCAATCCAAGCAAAAGTGAATGTTCAAAGAAGGGAAGGTTTGAGTGCGACTGGTGGAAGAAGTATGACGGCCCAGAAAGAGAATCCTGACTTGAAATCCAACCAACCAATGAAGGGAAGCGTGCAGAAAAATTTTCACAAGAAATCTTCTACTCATAATTCATCTGGTGCTCTCAGACAGAATAATCTGAAACAGAATTATTCTACTGACAAAGACAAATTACCATCAAAGCCATTGACGACCAATTCCCACAGTAGAAAAGTTCTGATTGGGGATTCCCCTTACGGACGTCATAGAAGCTCCAGTAATAAATCCATTGCAAAATCTAAAGTTGGATCCAGAAAGTCAGCTATGGAGGTGACTGATAGTGAAAAGGAAGTTTTGTACACCAGCACAAACAATTTTCCTAGAAAGAAAAGGTCTACAGACAAGGACTGGAATGATAGGGTTGTGGACAATTTGTTCATTGAAAAAACTCAAAACCCTGCTAAGTCTAACCTAGTGAGTAATAAACAAAATAGTTGGGCTGAAGATGTAAAAAAGAAAGACATGGATGTAGTTTCATTCACATTCACCACACCATTAACTAGGAGCAATCCAGGTTTTGAGACATCTGGACAAGCTGCCCAAATTACTAATGGTCTTTCCCTGGATCAACGCATTAAAAGGGTGTTGGTTGACCCAGACAGTACAAAGTCCCCAATAGGATACAATTTGATTGGTGGTGGTGATGCCTTGGGTGTCCTTTTGGAACAGAAATTGAGAGAATTAACATGTATGGAAACGATTTGTCATGACTCTTCTAAAGTGAGGCAGCCTGCCATTACTCCTTCTGTATCAGATGATCGAGTAACCGGATTGAATGTAGTTAACCTCAATCCAAGGTTCCAACAGAAAAAAGACCAAGATGTATTCTTTACAGGCAAGTTAAGCAACAACTATGATTCAGACATCTCCTTCAGGGGTCTTCCTGAATTATCATTCAAGCAGAATTCATGGGTATGTGACAAATTTCTTTTTAATTCTTATTACTTTTCTTTTGTTGTGTTTCTCGTTCAAGCATGTTAATTAGCACAGTATAGGATCACTTGTTAAAGGGCCAAATAAAAATAATAAGTTAGGCTTGTTTGTTTATAAAAGATAAACAAAAGATATAGATTCATTGCCTGTTTGCCAAGAAAATTAATTTTCGTAAGAAATATAGTTACAGGTAAACATAAAACAAAAATGCATTTAACTTCGAAGTCAGTATACTTAAAAAAACAGAAGTACATTGTAGCTGAGAAATGCAGTTATGCGCGAATGAAATGAAATGACATTCAATTTCTTTGATCTCCTTTGGTGCTTGGTTGCTTGAAATGATCGTCCATCTCTTATGGTTTTATATTGCAGCTGGCTTTATTATATAATCAGTACTTTTAGCCAACTTAGATGCGTGATTAAATCTTATGATAAACAACAGACTTTTATAATGCGAAAAGGCTATTTTTTATGAGGCAATTAATTCAACACCAATTTTGTAATGATAAAATAAAATGGTAAAAATTACAAGTCCAATTCTACTGACTGATGTAATATTCCTTATGATTTCTGCATATTAAGTACGTGATTAACTCAAGTTGTTTACAGATTGATGAGATGGAACCACAGTTACTCAATTGCAGACACCCAAGTCCAATCTCTGTTCTCGAGCCTTCTTTTTCAATTGAAAGCTGTGAATCTTCCTTGAGTACAGATGTTACTAGTACAGAAGGTAGTTTTATGCTAAATATGGCATTTAATTACCGATTTTGAAATTAATTATTTCATGACTCAGGAATGCTAATACTATCAACTTTCAGGAAGCAAGTTGTGGTCATCTGTTCAAGCTCAAGAAGTTCAAGGCTTGAATTTTTCAAGGAAGTTCTATGCTTGTGAAACTGATGCTGAGTTATCCGATTCTGCTTCTTCAACCTCAGCTGGGAACATGATGAAACACACAAGTACGGTTACAAGGTTTGGTAGTAGCTCAAGGACGTGGGAGTTGGATTATGTGAAAAATATATTGAGTAATGTTGAGTTGATGTATATGGATTTTTCCCTCGGCCAAGCTAGTGAGGTTATAAACTCTCATCTATTCAAACAGTTGGAAGGCCGGAAGGGAGGGTTTAAGCATGATGAGGAGTCTAGGATAAGAAGGAAAGTTACATTTGATTGTGTGAGTGAATGTTTGGACTTGAGATGCAGGCGTTATGTAGGTGGAGGATTCAAAATGTGGACCAAAGGGCTTGAAATGGTGAAAAGAAAAGAATGGTTGGCAGAAGATGTGTACAAGGAGATCTCATGTTGGAGAGGAATGGGAGACTCAATGGTGGATGAGCTTGTGGACAAGGACATGAGCAGCCAGTATGGAAGATGGTTAGATTATGAGGTTGATGCCTCTGAACTCGGATCAGAGGTTGTGGACCGAATATTTAATTCTTTGGTTGATGATGTTGTCACTGAAATCTTGCAATTGTAAACATCTTGATGATTTGATTTTGAGGCTGTTTGAATATGAAATGTTGTCTTCATATTAATTCATTTATAGAAGAAGTAGCTTGCATTATCAAGTCTTTATTATTATTGATAGGTGTTTGCACATAGTTTGAGCTAAAACTGAATGAAATATAACCTAATGTGTATGACTTAAGTGGGTTCATACAATGTAAGCAAACTCTAATCCTTACACCACCCCCTAGCTTGGTTTTAGTTTACTTTTACAAAATTATAGCATTTAATGGTGAAAAGAAAAAAAAAATACGTTTTCACAAAGTAGTAAAAGTGAATCTAATCTAAGCTTGTTTGTAAAATAATTTGTTGAAAAACATACAAAAACTTCATTTAATTTGATGACACTTTACAAATCTACACGACTTTCTCATTCATTCACCCTCCACTTGTTTGAAACTCCAGATTTCTGATTAAATAACAAAATCTCTGTCCTAAGCTGGCCACCAGAAACTTTTACCAAATTAACCTAAACCTTACCTTGGTTGTACAAGCATATCAATTTCTAGGGGACAAAATGTTTCCAAATTTTTGGTTTTTAAATTTACACTTCAAAATCAAATTTTCATTAAAGGTCGGGTAATATTTTTTAATATAAAAAGTGAGCAATAGTACTTCAGTACTGATAATAATATTGTAGATAAATTGATACGAAAGAGTATGACAGTATTTTAAAAGTAAAATACTTATTTTACCAAGCATGGGCATTTGGTCTAGTGGTATGATTCTCGCTTTGGGTGCGAGAGGTCCCGAGTTCGATTCTCGGAATGCCCCTGAAATTTTTGCATTCATTTATTATATGTTTTGAATTTGTATTATTTCTAGTCAACAATAAGATTTGTAGATACGAAATAGTTCATATGTTATATATCATCAATCTGTTCCACACACATAATACATACAACTCCATATACGTATATATATACCTACTATTTTCCCATGTATAGGTTATTATACTACATAGCATATCAGTGATCAATTACACATAAAAGTGAGAAGCATAGATAACTGTTATGAGCATAATATTATGTGAAATTTGGAGGTAACAGAGCTCGTCCCATTACGATAACAGCAAGTCCCATTACAGCATGACTAGCAGTAGACTTTGGAGAAGCCTTATTTTCTTCCTTCTGAATGTGCTCTGCCACATTGAAGTTTCCTGCATTACCAAAAGGTTGCAGAAATTTACAGCACTGAACCGCATGAACTTATACAGACATGAAGTTGTTTTAATCTGAAATCTTAGTATATATATGTGCAATAATTAAAGCAAAAGATGTACCTCTCTGAGAGCCATAGCTACATGCAGCTTCGATTGTGTTTCTGATGTCGTGGATGGTTGCTTTGTTGTAGAATATGAAGTTGCTGAAAACGTTATTGAGACAATTAAGGACCAAGTTGGTCTCTGACAGACATGGTCCTTGGCAGAACATATCAGTTTTCTCTTTAGGCACGTTCAGGTTTCCTTTCTCGTTCAATCTGCATGATTCTTCACACCTGCTATAAATCTGATACCCCTCACTCAAATATCAAACTCTATCAGAAGAATTACCCATCTTTGAAAAAATATTCACTACATGCATGCACTCCAAAATATTTCACACTTTTTAATCTTATGAATCCTTCAAGTTTTAACTCGATAGTTTTGAATTTTAAATTTATAAACATTGAAAAGGAAAAATTATACATAATTAAGATTATGTATTGATCCATTAATTTCAAATTATAAATTAAAAAAAGTAATATTAATTATTCATAAATAATATTTAAAAAAAAAACTATATATTAAGTACTGTTTATGGCCAATTACATGGTAATGATAATAGATATTTAAGTTTTTTTTAATTTACTAGAAAGAATTAATAATATATACCCAATTATACCTCAAATGAATTGTTTGAGACGACTAATTAATAACTTTTTTGAGTTACTAATATATTATTATTTCAGATGTTTTTATTAGCCATTTCTTTGTGATTATTTAAAATTAATTAAAAATTATAGAATTAGGAATGAAGTAATTGGATAAGAGCCTCTTGACAAAATTTTATAATTTAAATTTAATAATAATTTTTTTTTCATGATAGTGTTTTACTTACATTTTTCATAGTCAATAATACTCTAATGAAAAAATAGGAGTATAAAAATTGATTTTTTTTTAAAAATGCCTCCTTGAAAAAACGTAAAATTCAGTTTAGGCACTCACATATCTATCATTGAAACATTGCAACGCTTTCGAAAAAAATTGAGTAGGATCACCAACCCCACCACCACCGGCTCCAAATTCACCACCACCACCAGCTCCGATCCCACCACCACCAATACCACCGCCAGCACCACCGATCCCGCCTCCACCACTACCGATCCCGCCTCCACCACTCCCGATCCCACCACCGGTATCGCCGAATCCACCACCGATCTCACCACCATTCTCTCCCTCCGACCCGTCCTCATCAGCATATACTGTGTCAAATTATGGGTTAATACGTGAAACGCAACAAAAAAAAAAACACAGTTTCATATGTAATCTTGTTAATGGCGTACCAAAGTTTTTTCCAAACACACAAACATAAAGAAGAAGAAAAGCTAAAATACAACGCTTGACACTGATTCCGAATGCCATCGTCCAATCCAAAATCTGACGTTGGAAAACAATTGAATTTGAGCAGACTATATAGTAATGCAAAGTTAGCATGGTTGCACATAACTACAAGAAACAGTTAATTAGTTGACAGCATTACCAACCACTAAAATTCACTTTTTTCTTAATCAAACTTTATTAATAAACTGAAGTTGTGCATCAACAATCATTCTTTCTCTTCCATGTGTTTTTCTAATCACACTTAACCTCCAACTGGATAAACGGCTCAACATAATTAAGAAGATTGCAAATAAACATTGACGACCTCAAGACACTCTTGTACACCTTAATATGAGACTTTTAACACATCTTTCTTACATTAAAGTATATATATTTGGAATGTGAGACTATTCATTAGTGTATAGTTTGATAATACATGAAATAATATGTTCAACAAACAACAACGAGCGTCACAATAGACCAAACAAACAATAAATCTTACTAATAGACTTTAACGCATAACTCTGAAACTATGTTAAGAAATTAATTTTAAGTCTAACTCAATTTCGTAAAACTAAATTATAAGATAAAGTTTATATTCATTTAAATACTATGAAAACACTTTATCTCTAGTGATAGTCTTGTGAGACTTCTAACATACTATGATTAATATAATTTTGTAAACTTATTTTATAGAATAAAATTGAAAATTCAGAAATTTCACATGATGACGAAGATATTAAGTGATATAAATGAGATAGCCAGCAATGAGAGGAAACTTTTGATGATAGAGGAAAAGTAGTCAAAGGGTTTGATGGCAGTCGCGATTAAAATTAATGGAAGACATGACTAAAAATATGAGGACAGGGTAGCAGTTGTATTGCAAGCCACCAACTTTTCTCTTCTTCTGTCTCATAAATCAAACCTAAAATTTGTTTTACTTCTGTTGTAATACTTTTCTTACAGCCTTAATTAACATTTGTTGTCTTTTCTCTTTTACTTTTGCCAATTTCTTTTGTTCCAAAACAGTGTATCTGTGAGTTTTAATTTATAGGTTTTTGCACCATAATAGGTAAAAATGAGAGAGATATTACGAGAATAGACAAAAAAAAATTTAATTACAAGAATAGGGAAGTCGTGGGGGGTCAAGACGACTTCTAATAAAGAAGTCGTGCCCCCCTGCACGACTTCACACTGTTAATTTGACCAGAAGTCGTGCACCCCAAAAACGACTTTAAAGCATGGTAATCGATTACCAGATATTTGTAATCGATTACCATGTTATTTTTGACAAAAAAAAACAAAAAAAAACTGAAGTCGTGTGGGGGGTTAACGACTTTTTATATTAAAGTCGTGCACCCCCCTAACGTTTTTACTTTTTTTACTTTTTAATTTTTTTATTAATTAAAATCATTTATAATTTATAAATAATGTTTTTAAATATATTTAAAATAATTAAAATTATATCTAATTAATAATTAAATGTGTTTAATATTTTTAAATTAATAAAATTTATTTTCTAATTATTTTTGTAATTAAATTAAATTTTTTATAAAATAATTTTAACTAAATAATTTATAAATATTGAAATTAGATAATTAAAAATTGAAAAAAATTATATTTGATTACAATTTTTTTTTTGGATTTTTTTTATTATAGAATATTTTTTTTGGAAACTATAATTATTTAATAATTTTTTTTATTATAAACTATTTAATTAATAAATATATTAAATATAAACTATTTATATTAATAAAAAGAAAAAAATAGAAATCGTAGGGGGGGTTGACGACTTCTTGTGTGGAAGTCGTGCACCCCCACACACTTTCACTTTTAATTTTTTTTATTATTTAAATTAATTTATAATATTTAAATAATGTATTTAATACTTTAAATTATTTAAATTATGCATAATAAATAATTAATTTTTTTTAATATTATAAAATAAATAAATTTTATGGTTTTAATTATTTTTGTAATTAAATTAAATTCTTTATAAAAAGTATTTCAATTAATAATTTTTAACCATAATTATTGTTATTAAATAAATAAAAATGTATAAACTTATTATATTTAATTATAATAATTTTTTTTATAATAAATATTTTTTAAGTAAATTTATTATATTAAACAAAAATATAAAAGTGAAATAAATTTATAATGAAATAATTTTTTTTTGAATTTTTAATTTTATAATTACAATAATTATAGTTATATATTATTTAATTAAAATAATTTAATAAAAAATTTAATTTAATTACAAAGATAATTAAAATCATAAAATTTATTTATTTTATAATATTAATAAACTTTAATTATTAATTATACATAATTTAAAGTATTATATATACATTTAAATACATTATTTAAATATTATAAATTAATTTAAATAATAATAAAAAATTTAAAAGTGAAAGTGTGTGGGGGGTGCACGACTTCCACATAAGAAGTCGTCAACCCCTACGATTTTTAATTTTTTTATTTTTATTAATTTAAATAGTTTATATTTAATACATTTATTAATTAAATAGTTTATAATAAAAGAAATTTATTAATTAATTATAGTTTCCAAAAAAATATTCTATAATAAAAAAAATCCAAAAAAAGCCATTGCAATCAAATATAATTTTTTTTCAATTTTTAATTACATAATTTCAATATTTATAAATTATTTAATTAAAATTGTTTTATAAAAAATTTAATTTTATTACAAAAATAATTAGAAAATAAATTTTATTTATTTAAAAATATTAAAAATATTTAATTATTAATTAGATATTATTTTAATTATTTTAAATATATTTAAAAACATTATTTATAAATTATAAATTATAAATGATTTTAATTAATAAAAAAATTAAAAAGTAAAAAAAGTAAAAATGTTAGGGGGTGCACGACTTTAATATAAAAAGTCGTTAACCCCCACACGACTTCATTTTTTTTTTTATTTTTTTTTGTCCAAAATGACTTGGTAATCGATTACAAATATCTGGTAATCGATTACCATGCTTTAAAGTCGTTTTTGGGGTGCACGACTTCAACACTGGTCAAATGAACAGTGTGAAGTCGTGCAGGGGGGCACGACTTCTTTATTAGAAGTCGTCTTGACCCCCACGACTTCCCTATTCTTGTAATTAAATTTTTTTTGCCTATTCTCGTAATATCTCCCTCATTTTTGCCTATTATGGTGCAAAAACCTAATTTATATGTCACCGACTCACTATATGTATAGAGCAGATTCACATATAGCGTAAAAAAAAAAAAGAATGCATGTAAATAATAAACAATACTGAAATCGTGTGTTCTGAAGAATCAGAAATTTCAAAATTTTTTCCTGTTTTTAATATGAACCAATATTTTGAAGTTATTATTACAAGACGCATGAAAAATGTTAAGGGAATTTTGAATTTTATCTTTATAAAAATTGATAGATCTTTCGTGAATCATATTTTAAATTAAAGATGACAAAATAATTTGTTGATTTATGATTTATCTAGTTTACACACTTCTAAATTCATCAATTACAAAATATAGAAGAGATGAATTTAATTTTATAAATTATTAATGATTTATTCAATAAATCTTACCGATAGTATCAATACTTAATGAATTAAAAGTAATCCAACTAATTTATCATTAATATTTTCTTTTTCATTTACATTCTTAATTTTTTAAATTTGCTTTCTTGAAAACTTTCGGATTTTTTTTTCAAACTTAGTCTACAAAATTAAATTTTTATTTTTTAAAATATAATATAATTTTTAAAATTTTAAATATTATTTTTATGAATGGATTTGAAATCTCACCATTAAAAAAATTGTTTTTAGAAAGACACAAGCCTACTAAGTGAAAAATTACGTGACATTAATGACATAAGACTACTATGTGAAAAGATATAAAATTAGGAGTAGTCCATTTAATTGTTTAAGTGTAAGGTCGAAAGCTAATCTAAGAAGCCAAGCTACTTAGTAACTAATTATAGATCCTATAGAAAGGTTAGCTGCGTATAAAGGTAGGCATTTCAATTTTAATATTGAATTCTGTGTTGACAAACTCCTCATTGTATTTCTATTTCTCTTCAAAAGTACAAAGTCCTAAAAATTAACTAAGATTAACAAAAAATAAATAAAGAGACTTCGGCCCACATATGAAGTTAAATAGCTAATATTGTATTAGACTTTTGTTGAATATTTTATAACTATTTCTATTTTTGTGTAAACAGGATTTGTTATCACGTAATTATTAGTTAGAAAACTCTATAAATAATTTGCTATATGAATTTAATTAATTCAATTGTTAGAGTAACTTTAATTTTATGTACAATTTATTAACTTGTTTACGTAATTTTAATTTGAGAGAAATTCTTTCTAACTTTTTTTTTGTTAAACACTAACACAAAAAACGTATATACAACATCACTCATACGACGTCGTCAGACAAGATGAACACCAACGTTGAAGCCTCCAAGGTAACTCTCCTAAGCTGAGGTTGTTTTTTTCTACTTTGATCGTGTGCTTTCGCTCAACACTTTGTTAACAACTTTGATTTTCAATGAAAAATTAGTTTTGGATGAAGATACATTTCATTTTAGTTATATGATGATTGAATGTGATGACTTTGGTTATATTTTGTATTTTCCTTTATTTTATTTTTTATCTTAGGCAATCTTTTTTAGCAATTTTAGGAACTTTTTTAATAGAAGTTTTTGAAGGTTTTGTTATTTTTATGTTGTTTTATGTGTTTTGATATGGATATTTAGATAAGAAATATTCTAGATGTCCGATTAATTTTTAATTAGGTTCATTATTAGTTTTTTTTTAAGATTTTGGTGATTCATTAAATTGTATTTTAATTATAATTATATATTTGATAATTTTAGATTAATTAGATGTTTCATTATTTTTAGGTGTATTGTTATTTTATATTAAGATTCTTTATAAGTTTAGTTAAAATTGAAAGAATCTTAGTTTTTTTTAGATTTAGTACAAATGATTAAATATTAATTGTTTGTATTAAATTTTGAATTATTCGATATGACAATTTAGAAAATTTATTTTTCATAATTTGTTATAACATGTACATTGAAGTTTAGGCAGAAATTTGATAAAATTTTAATTGAAATCATTTTGTATTGTTTCTCGAATACATATTTGATTGTAGTTATGAGTGATCACTTTCATTTTGCGTACTTCAAATATCAAATGCAAAATGTTGTCGGAATTTTATCAAATTTATGATTTTAAACTTCTTTTTGAATGTATTAGCAAATTATGAAAAATATTCTTTTGAATAGGTAATGTCTGACTTTGTGGGAGATAGAAATTTGATAATGATGAAGTTTGTTACGAATGTAGCGGGAGTTAAGAATATTATACCTCCTTTGTAAAGTCTCATTCTACATTTCGTTAAAAATGATGTTATCGAGGGGATTTTAGGAGCCTGAATGATAAATATCTCAATCATACAACAACTATGGTTCATGTAAGTTTTCCATTGTCTTTCACATTTAAAACTTAAAATTGCTACATTTAATTTATACTTAATTGTCTTGTTAGGTATAAGGACTCAATCATTGTGGAACAAGGCCACACAAACATGTAGGATTTATCGAACCTTGGACCCTTCAAATTTTTGGAAACACAAAAAGTCAGATTCAAGCATATTTGCAAACATAGATGTTTGAGTCACAAATATATATGTACCTTACCTCATACATTGATGGGTAGGTTTTACCAAATGTAATATTTTATGAAGTAATGTTAATTATTTGAATAACTATTTGTGATTTATGGTAGGTCCCATTAGCAACTAATGATCAGCATTCCAAGACAATGCGTATTTGCATGACTTTGTTCCCTGCATAGAAAGATGAAAAGTTGTTTGAAATCCATGCCACAAACGCGATTACTTTTTTCATATCATCTACTTAGTTTATATTAATATTAACCTATGTTTCCAATTTAATTAAAGTTGTGGATAAGCTCATATCCCAACCAATTTAAGTAATATATCCAAATGTTGAGATTCTTTCATCTAAAAGTTATTAATTTCGGCATGTCAAATTATGATCCTGATATGTGATTATTTTCTTTGTCATGTTTAGTATAACAAACAAAAATATTCATTTGAGTGTGACTTTTATGTCATGAATTGAATGAAAATCATTATTTGAGCATGAATGAGAGACGATTCGATAGAATTAATAACATATACCTTTTACATATTAGATATCATATCAAACTTTATACATTAATATAATTACATGTGTCAGTTTTTCAATTCTTTAAGAATTCATCGCCTATATCGAACATAACATTAAAGTAAATGATAAAGGAATGTGCAACCTTTCTACTCAAACAATATAGTTAGATTTAACATTATAGTTAGATTTGAGTTATGAAATGAATATATTGTGTTACAATAGTTTTAACTTTGAGATATATATGTTTTTTGGGAATTTTTCTAATTTTCAGGTTTTAGTCATTTGTAAATATAAACAAAACTTAAAAAAATTTGGTATTGAGTAATGCATTAGCCTATGTCTTTTAACCTCTATTAAGACAATACCCAATGTCGAATGTTGTTCGTTTGTAGTGTAAAATGAGAAGTAATTGATGTCGTCCCTTGTTCGATGCGAAATTTACACATGTCCTTTGGCTGGTCTAATGTTAATAGACATTAGCTTTTGCCTTTTGACGTCAATTTATCATCTCCTGCTCTCCTCCAATAACGTAAAATTTTGTTAGACATCAAAAGTTGAAAATAATGGACATTAAAAGTCTTTTTTGTGTGAACTTTAAGTCTGATCAATGGCTCTGATAGACCCAACAAATAACAAATCTTTCAATAACTAATGACACACTAGATCCAACAAACAAAAAATCTCGCTAGAATATATTCTAATCCATGACTATGATATTATGTTAACAAATGGTTCAATCCGACAAAACTAATTTATAAAATAAAGTTTGCATCGACTTATATACTATAAATTTGTTTTATCTCTAATTAATATGGGATCTCTAACCGATATTAATTGAAAGTAATATATTTTCTTGTTAACTTATCAATCATTTTATGACTGAGGGGTTATGTTTTATGCTTCTTTCCTTTTCTTTTCTTTTTTTGTCTTGCGTATATTTTAATTTCTTGTTCAACTGTCTTTGATACTATATAAATACAACGTTAGGATTGATCTCGCATAAATATAATTTCTTGGTGAAGGTTGTGGGAAGATGAGAAAAAGAAAGCTTGAGTTAGTAAATATATAAAGTATGTTCTCCAAAGGGAAGTGTGAGAGACTTCTTGAAAAGCTAGATGCTTAATTTAAGGCATTTAGGCAAATGGATCCAAAGTGGATGTTTCTTGTTGAGAAAGGAGCATTTATGTATTATATCTTACAGGGAGTGTTTGCGTTTGTGATGGACAATCACAGGAGGAATCCTTAAACTTCCTCTAACATGGTTGAGGGACCTATGACATGATATATATTTGTGATGGGTCCAAAGGTTGTATCATCAATTATTGGGAGATAAACATGTTGGTGTAGCCCACATAGCTGATTGCTGTCACATAATGTTTATGGAAGAAACATAGATTGAGGAAGAGATTCCTTGTGTATGAAGATGAGTTATTGGTTGATCTGAGAAACTTGGCTTCACTTTCTCTTTGCAATGAAAGCTCAGATGACTGATCAGTACGGAAATTGGACATTTCACATGCTCAATCAAACTTCTTTCATAAATTAAAAGCAATGTACCAAACTTTTCGGGAAATTTAGATGACAGATTCTTACAAAAATTTAAATGCATAAAATGATTTTAGCTTTGTCTAAGGTCAGCTTATCTTCTCTCAAAACTTTATTGTTGAGTTCCATATTAAGTTGTTAGCCTTTTCATGGAAAATTTTGATTGATAGATTGTATAAAAGGATGAACAGGTCAAAATGAGATTTGCTAGAGATTAGATTAGTGTTAGATCTTCTAATTTCTATTCTTGTGTTGGTTTCTTACTTTTAGGTTTGAAGTAGATGGACTTGGTCTTGTGTTTGTAATAATTTTTATAGTTATATTATAGAACGTATTAGACTTACATTAAAAGGTTATGATTGTAATTAAAGTATGATTTAAGGACTAAAGTAATTAAGTTTAAGGATTTATTTAAACTTAGTGTTATTGATGGATAATTAAGTGAACAATTTTCTCTCATTGTCATGTTATGTCGAGATTTGATCCTGTTCTATCTGCAATTCGTAATGCACTCAACAGATCGAAAGGAAGAAGCAAAAGGGAATCGAAATGAAATTTTTATTGAAGTGCTAATTAATAGAAAACATGAAGTAAATTGTAATATACATAGATAAGGAACATCATTAGTTTTTGCAACATTGAAATTGACTGAGCAATCGTTGTTCCACTTATTAAATCTATTCTCCCTGCATTTCAAAGGACTTTAAATTATTTATTACACATTCATGATGCAAATGCTGCAAAAAATTACTGCAGTTGGAGCAGCATTACATATTAGAGTTATTCACGAAATCATCTCAACCAGATGTGCATGCAGGTCGTCTTGGAGGGAGTTGCTGGTGTGGAGTTCTCTGTTAGAAAAAACAAAAACAAAAGAAAACTAGTTCATTAAAACTCCAAAACTTAATGCTTAGTACTAAACTTCCAAAACATACTTGTAGTTTTGGTCGCAGTGTCTCAACTGCTGCTGTAGATTGTTGATTCACTCCAGCAGCACCTTGCTGTTGAGATTAGATACAAAGAGTTATGTTCTGGTAAACATTTGATTATTTAGTTTAATTGCTTTTTTATATTATGAGAAGTAATTTCTCAATTTTAAGATGTGAAATTCAAATATACCTTGCACAATGCCCAGTCTGCTGAATCAAAAAAGGCTCTTTCATTATCCTTTTAAACCCAAAAAGAAGCAATTAAATCAATGATGTGTTATATGAAAAAGAAAATGAAGTTAATGTTTCTAGCATTAGCTTACTTTGGATATCAAAGGCTTCTTCTTTGGGACAAGTGTACCATACTTCCCCCCAGATGTTGTCTGATATTAAAAATTGTTAAATCAAACCAAAAGAAAGGAAAAGAAAAGAAAAGGAAGAGAATGTGATGTTAAAAAATAGATAGTTGATGACCAAAACGAAACACTGTAAAGGTAACAGATGTTATATTTTGAATCTTGGGTCCATATCTCACCAACCACCAAATGGAATTGTCTTCAATAAGAAAAATCATGATATCAGAAAAGGTATTCGTTGTACATCAGTCAATGTTGGTGTAGTGGAAAATTATTTAGCCAAAGATGTTGTGCAATTGGACCCTTCTTTAATTTGAATCTTGAAAGCATAACAAAGCAATCCAACAAGCTAAAATTACCTATTTGTCAACCAACACTAAAAAATAAAAAACACATTTGACCAATTCTATCACTTACCTAATTACAACCTAATAACACCATTAAATTTGAAAGAATCTCTTGAGCTAAACTCAGTTCAGAAAGAAAAGCCTTTCACGTGAGTGGGGAAAGAGAATATTCCAGAATACCTTAATTATGTTCTGTTTTTATTTTCCAATGATGGCCAGAGAAGGTCATGTTTGGGAGAAAACGAAGTTCACATGATTTGCTTGACAGCCAAAAAGCGAGTTAGGCTTGTTTTGTTTTGCACAGTGAGTTTTGTAAGCATCAATTTTGGTAGGGACACCTTAAAACCTAGAACAGAGTAACCGACAATTTTGGAGCACCACCACTAAATTCTCTTTTCTTCATTTCGAATCTCACTTTGAATTTGCTCAATATTCTCTATCACGCGTGATGATTTGTTTGGTATTTCTGTAACCCAGTCGAAAAATTAAGAAAAAAAAAAAACAGAACACCGAGGTACCCATATGATACACGGCACAAAGGTACATGGTACAACCATGATGATGAAGAAGGAGTACTTGAGTACAACGTAATGTACACCAAGGAAAATAGACACGTGCAGTTCAATTCCGTCACCGAATCAGAAATAGACACTTAGATTTTCCGTCTGATTCTCTTCTCTGGTTTTTGGTGTTATTTGCATTACGTGTGGTAGCCCTGTTCCAGTTTTTCAAATCGCAATGTCGTTCCAAACACATAGCATTCACATTACTCACCACCATGAAACCACGCAACTTTTATCCTATTTCTAACTCCTATATCATGATATTATTATTCTGAAGAAAAGCAATGAAGACCCTTTTGAATAAAAATACTAAAAAAATGGAAATTGACGGTTGGAGTTTGGTTGTGTCACGTACCTCAGCATCTTGGGCAGTGAAATAGTCTTCCTTGTCACACCCTGACATTTTTTGTTTACCTATTCAACAAACCCAATTGTTGAGTAAAAAACCAGAAAGTAATATTCAAAGTTAGACTATTATTCATCTGCAAAATGTAACCTTTGATTTGTGTGAAAGGAGAAGAAGAAAAACAGAGAAAGCAGAGAACAGGAACAGAAAAAGAAACAGAGCAGTCTCTCAATCAAGCAGGGAAGAACTAGTTGCAAGCAAATGGAATAATGGAATACTCAATTATATAAAAAGAGAAAAAAAAAATAGATAAAGGGGTAATGATGTTGATAATTACCTTGTGGTAAGAGGAAGGTAGAGATGCAAGAAGGAGAAAGTGAGAGAAAGTGTTAAAGAGAAGAAAGTATAGAGGTTTGAGTGAGAGGGTTAGATAAGAATATGCATCCATTTATACGAAGAGAGGCTAAGAAATAAGAATAAAAGTAATAATAATAATATAATAATAATAATTACTTAAATTTGGATCCTTTATGTTACTATCCATTCATATAAAAGGGTTTACGTGGGCGTTTTGCAGTGGCTAGTTGGCACGTGTTTTATTATGTTGAAGATTTATAATTTTTTAGAAATGGTTTTGAAAATGAAAAATGGTGAAGAAGAAGAAGATGATGATGTTGTTATGATGTAGTTTGAGAAGTTAGAATATCGGCATCATTTGGTCCATCTGATACCCCAAACGTACAATTTTCTCATGTGCTACTAATCTTCATTACCGACACTTTCTCACTTACAATTTCATCTTATGTTATTATATCTTTAAATCCTTTCCCTTTTTCACTCATAAACCCTAATTTTCCAATGTGATATCTTAAGCAATAATAATGTTCAAAATTTAACGTTAATTTGACTTATAAATAGTAAACTGGATTTTCAGAGTTGACTCTCACACATTGATAACCCAATTATATCAATTAATTCATTTATATATATATATATATATATATATATATATATATATATATATATAAAAGATATAACTTTATTAATTTTAACTCTTAAATTATAGTTATATTTTGTTTTAAGGCTGTGGTTAACAAAATTAACTTAAATGTTATTTAGGGTATGTAAATTAGTGGAAGATTGAAAAATTGTTAATATCGGTTAATGAATATAGTGGACATATTTAATTATTAAAAAAAAATAAGTATTTAAGCTAGTTCTTTTAATCAGAGTTTAAGTAACTTATGAAAGTAAAATAATTTAAATGTATTTTTAATTTTTTAATAAATTTTGTGTTTTTGTGTTTAATCTTTAATAGTTTTTATTTGTAGGTATTTGTAACTTGACATGATTACCTTACTATGCATTCATATGATGAATATATTTAAAAAATATATATGTAATAATTTAAGACTCACTGAAAGAGTTATGGCCAAGGCCTAAGTTTAAAATAATGTAATCGTTATTAAAAATTATTTGATAAAAATAATTTAAAAAGAAAATTAACAGTAAAACCAGATTTTGAATTTGAAAGTCGATTCCAAGGTATGTATGCCCCTTGATTTCGAAAACGTTACCTACGAAAAGTTTTAAGTAATTTTAGAAATTATTTATATTACCCCTTAAAATTAGTAAGACTATTTAGAATAAAAATTTATTATTTATTTAATATATTGATTTTTTATAGAAACCATCTTTAAGAATACTATTTTTAGCTCTAGAAAATGTTCTTCGCTTTTGGTATCTTTAAGTGTAATGAATATATTAGAAATACCTCATTCTTTTATAGGAAATACTTGTATGTTAAAATTTGTTAATTTTTGGATACTTTAATTTTAATTTAATATTAATTTTTAATAACATTCAAATTAGAAGTATATTTAAGGTAAATCTTACTAATTTTTAATGATGTTTGTGATAACCAAATTAGAAGTGTAATTAAGATGGTTATAATTAATTTTTAATAATAGCTGTGATGAGTAAATTAGTAGTGTATCTAAAGTTTTAATATTTTTCTTTTCCGATTATAATAATAGCTAAATTTGATGAGGATGTTATTATTACCAAATTGATACACTAACTTTATTTATTTTAAAAATTTAAATTATTTATCACTTGGTTTCTATAAACTTTATTTAAAGACTCGGATTTATTGTAATGTGAAGGCTTTGTTTGACTTTTAATAAGTATTTACAAATATATATATATATCATTAACTTCGTCTACTCTTTATTTCAACTTTATTTGATTAAAAATACTATATTCATTAATTATTAAAATTTAGAAACCAAAATTTATAAAAATTTGAAACAAAACTATATTTCAATTTTAAATCTGGATACTGAAAATATATTTAATTTATATATATATATATATATATATATATATATATATATATATATATATATATATATATATATATATAATCTTTATTCATTGATTTATCAATATAAATATATATTACAAGACTTTATTTCACCATGCAAAATCAATAAACATGTTCATGAAATAGTGTTCACATATTTATGTCACAAATAAGTTAACAATATATTTCTTAAACAATAATGAAATAAAATAAATCATTATAATAATAATATCTCAATATAACCTTAAATTGGAGCATGTAGATCTTCATATCTAACTTAGATGATAATATCTCAATATCACCTTAAATTGGAGCATGTAGATCTTCAAATCTAACGTTGTGTTTTTTTCCCAAACTTTTGTCAAAAATTACTGTTAGTTTTACTTTAATACGAATGCAATGAGAGACAAATGATATCAATTGCATTATGAATAAAAATGATAGTCAACTCTGTTGAAAATCTTACACCATCGATTAGAAATAAGGTCAATTTATAATATATAACTAGATAAAAACCATTTTTTTAAGATTTAGTTAAGTTTAAAGTCTACTCCACAACATAGTATTAGAGTTAAGTTAATGTCTATCATAACAATATTTATTATCTGTTGGACATATTGTTATCCACTATTTGGCCTTTATTAGATCATTTATTAATGTCTAGTCCCATGTTCAGTATATATACCTTGATCTGAGGAAAGTGTGTTGCAAGTTTCACATTGACTAAAAATAAGATCATTTTTCTATTTTAATATTAATATTTAATTTATATGCTTAATGCTTGTTTTCATTTCAAAATCATGCATGATATTTAAGGTGTTGAAAAATGTCATTCAAATTTAAAAGTGAAATTATTGAGTGGCTAATAAATGTTGTATCTAATCTCACTAATCCCATTAACTTTGTATGGGAGCACCATCCCCAAATTTAATAACATTCTCCACGTAACCTCTTGAAATTGTGATTGATTTTTTCTGTAAAAAACATATACATAGTAAATAATATATCATAAGTCTCATTTCCAATATCAGCATACTCAATATTATTACACTAGATTACTCTTGATTTACCAATATTAACTAGAGACTAAAAGATTAGATTTGTTTAGTCGTTATTACATTAACATATATCTTAGTTAAGTTTGTGAGTAATCATAATATTCTCTTAATAAAAATTAAAAATATTTTCAAAGTTTAGTTATATATATATATATATATATATATATATATATATATATATATATATGAATTTTTTAATTTGTAATTTGCATGTGTCTAAATCTAATAAAAGTTCTCTTGATTTGTTAATCCATTAAATTTACCAGCTTATTATATAATTAAAAAAATATAGTTTTTTCAGAAAATTAACTTTTTATGTTATTTCTGATTTTAAAATATAAATATATGATAACATTAGTGTAGCTTAGATAATTAATTCGTCCAATTATTAATTATAACGAAGTAATTCAAGGTGATTTTAATTTATTTCGACCAATACGTTAATTAATCAATTTAAAATTATTACATGATTAAATATTACACACACACATATATATATATATAATTTATCTTTTGAGAAATTACGTATTTTGGAAAAAAAATGGTATTTTATAAAAAAGGAGTAGCTGTTTTAAAATAGTGTATGACAAATTATTAACGTAATTTTCTTTTATGTTAACATATATATTTGGTTTTCTATACATTATTTAATACGTTTCAAAACAATATAATATATAATATTTATTAGGGTTCTCAATAACAGGTTGAATACACCAATACTAATTTTAAACTACATGTGCTATTAATGTGATAAAGACTGTTACAATCAATTATGATACCGTTCAATACAGAATTTAATGTTGCCAGAATTATTGAAATTAGTATAATTTATTGTAATGTAATACTATTTTTTTTTATCAGTTCAACAGATAAAATGATATCACAATATGTTGAACTTAAGGTCAATTTTCATATTTTGTAAATTTATAGCAAAATAATAAAACAAAGAGAATATATACACATTATTTTTTTTACTTGTAATTTCTTTAAAATATATCGAAATTCAATTTAAAAGAAAAATAATAAATAAGGGTATCCTATGTACACATATTTTCGTTTTAATATAATAAATATTTAAAAGAAACATGTTTTATTACCTTTTTTTTATTTGTCCTTTCGCTTCAAGGGCTACCCTCACAGTCGGCCTTGGCCCATTTGATTAAAATACATAAACAATACTACTTGTTTCAATCAATATTTATCTTTTCTTTTTTAAGTGTGTTAAGGTGATATTAAATTCTTTTAAGAAAACGTACTTATTTAAATAATTTATATATATGTACGTTTTAAATAGTGTCAATTGAATTCAACTTTTAATATTGGATTAGCAATACAATTATTAACTAAAAATTTCAGATAAAAAAAAGAGATTTCTAATTTGTAATCATCTAATGTCAAGTTGAGTTAATCTAATGACATGTTAAACTTCTAAATTTTTATCAAAAAAAAAATATAGATTTAATCTATAATGGATGAAAACTTTTAATTTTTAATGTGTACAATTGCCACTTGTCAAAGGCCCCATGAAGTTCTATGAAGCTATTTTATACTCTATTTTTTATAGAGATAGTTTGAATAAAAGATGCACCAGCTAAGCCTAAGATCCTATCACCACAAGATCCACCACCTAATAATTATTTTTCGTGTTCAATAACAGTCACCCCAATTAATATCTCATTCATCTACTTCAAACCTTCTGTTACCATTATTAATTTCACCCTAACACATTAATTATATCATCTAAAAACTATATTAATTGTACGATATATAGTTTTTAAAAAATATCACTGTTTCTTTTCATCATTTCAATCATCTTATCACGTTTTGTCCTTTTTTTTCTTACTATTATTTTTAATGATATAAAAAATATGTAATTTTTTATTTCTGTTGAGAGTTGTAAATGTACAACGAGGAAGAATATATATCATAAAAGTGTAAAATTATTGGACGGTGGATTTAACCCGTACAAAATTATTGTCCTACTTCTGTAGTCCTATCCTTATCCCCTGTTCTTAATTAATTGCAAATGCATATCTCTCACCATTTATAGATATCCATCGTGGTACCAGCCATGCATGTGACTCTGATTTTTTACCAAATTACTGTGTTTTTACAAAGAATAACCTCTTTTAAGTTACACTTCTTTAATGTGGGAACTTCTTTATTGGTTTAGTTCATTTTGTCAACTAAGAGTTATTGTAGATTCTCTTACCTGTATTTAACTTTTAATATAGAAAATGAAGTTTTACTTAAAGTGCAACGAAAACAGGTTAATTCAACTGCCTAAACAACGAAAACAGGTTGATTCAACTTGGTTCAAATTTCTAAATAAGT
Organism: Vigna mungo; assembly: GCA_036885675.1. NCBI lineage: Eukaryota > Viridiplantae > Streptophyta > Magnoliopsida > Fabales > Fabaceae > Vigna > Vigna mungo. Next base: position 743,556 of record CP144699.1, on the reverse strand, counting down.
GGTTTACAAACTTTGTTTCATATGTATGAGTATGATACGTTTCAAACATGATTGAATGAGAAAAGAGAAAGAGAAAGAAAAAGAAAGAAGTTGAACTTTTGTTTAATCCCTTTTGCACATATGAAGTATGAATAATGATACATGGATTACAAATTACAGTTTTCACTTATATATCCTTATTTTACATTTGCATTTTACATATTATAGTAACATCTTTCTTTCTGTTTACTCTTCATATGATGTTTTTGCTATTTGCAAAACTTGGCTACACTGTCAAATTTGCTTGACAGATGATTACTAATTAATGGCAGAACCAATGTTTCAGTTCTTGATTTGTTGCACGGTTTGGACAGAAATAGAATGTTTGATATCACCAATGTGGAGTTCATGTTCACCAGATGGGATTCTTCGAATCCCGAACTGGTCCACGACGGACAGATGTTTGCAGACATGAACAGCAACCTTCAGACGCTGCTTCGACCCAGCAGGAACATGGGTCTTCTGAAAGTTCACCAGTTGTTTGATCTGAGACCATTTTCCAGGTGGTGGTTTCGAGAATACAAGAAGGGTGTGGGTGCCATCCATGGAGCCTTCGTTTTTCACGTCCACGTGGAATTCCATCTCCAATGTATCATCACAACTGGCGTGGCTCACCCTCACTGCTTCGCTTGAAAGGGTTGAGTTTGTCAAGGCTAAGGGCACTGACACTGACACCTCTTTTGGAGCAATGGCTAAGCTGTGGCTGAATCTCGAGTAACTCAACCCATGTCCGAATGGAAACACCACAGGTCCTTTGTAGAATCTGTAGGTTCTTCCTGGGTACCCTGTTGCTGAGTTTGGACGCATGTCCATGACTGTCATCGGTACTTTAGCCAAATAGTTTTCCGGGTACCATGTCATGGGCAATCTTCCTCCTGCGTCACATAACCCAGAATCGAATATTCTACCTTTATAATCAGGCGTCATGTAAAATAAACAGATGAAAAAGACGATGTGGGACTAAATTTACCTGGGTTAGTTTGACCAAATATAACGTCAGCTATGGCAGTTCCCCCGGCTTGACCAGGATAACCAACCCACAAAATGGCACTGATCTTTGGGTCATTTACCGCAAACGTGACATCAACTGGGCCACCGGACATGATAACCAAGATGACTGGGCCTCTGGCGGCCCTAGCCACCCTTGCAACGAGCTCTTGTTGAAGGCCTGGTAAGAGAAGCCCAAGTCTATCTCTGGTTTCTGCTTCTATGGACTGGTCAAGGCCCATTACCAGCACAGTGGCGTCAACTTGCTTAGCTACGATCTCTGCTGCTCCAAATAGTTCGTTTCCCATACAAGCCACATTCCTGCATCCAACTTGATGAGAAGTCTTCACATACCTGGCAATCCCTTGCAAAGGACTGGTATAACCACACGCCACACCTACCACAAAACATCATTCTACATCAACATTTTTCTCACAAAAATACGATGTTAGTTATTGCTAACTTGTTAAGTTGCTAACTGACCGGCATAGTTCCCTATCATTGTAACGGTGGCGTCCGAATTGGGTCCAATGACTCCTACGGTGCGGATTCGCGCCGGAGATAGTGGTAAGGAGTTTCTTTTGTTTTGTAACAATACTATGCTCTCTCTGGCCGCTTGAAGGGCCAGCTGCTGATGGGCCGGGGTGCACACGTCTCTTGGGCCCAAGTTTCCGTATGGTTGGGCCGAGGGTTCACCGTCGAACATGCCCAATCTCATTTGGACCGTGATAAGGTTGGCCAAGGCAAGGTTAAGATCGTTTTCGGAAATGAGTCCCTTCCTAATGGCAGCATCGGTGTGGATCGCCAAGAATGGGCCACAGTCCAAGTCCAGGCCCGCTTTTATGGCCTCCGCTGCCGCCTCCTCGGGTGTTCTTGTGTAGTGTTGGTGGTTGTAGAAAACTCCAACCGAGTCACAGTCCGAGACTATGTACCTATTTTTTTTGTGTACGACAAAAACATGGTTAGAAAATTGTTAATATGTTAAACCAAAATCCCAAAAGCCCAATTGAGTATATTAGACTGACTAACCCATTGAGCCGCCATTGTCCACGTATAGTGTTGCGAAGGAGATCAGGGTCAGCACACGTGGGCTTCCCATTCACCTGATTGTAAGAACACATCACACTCGCCACTTGTCCTTCCAACACGCAGGCTTTAAATGGCACGTCGTAAGTGTCCTCCAGATCCTGTTTGCTTACCTGCACGTGCGGCAACAACAGCCCACAAGAGCAATTCAATTTGGGCCCATGCTTTTATATGGGCTTTAAAGCCCGCCTTTTTCATTTACTCTGAGTAATTTATTTAAGGCTAGTTTTTGGTTTGTTATTATTATTGGCAGTTTTTTATTAAAGTCACGTCACGTCACACCATAATGAATGTGGGTTATGGCAATTGTGTGTAAGTGGCATGGCATGGCATGGGTGTCACTTATCCAACTAATTTGCAAGTGGGCGCAAGTCATTGTCTCAACAACTTGCATGAGTTCCAATTCAGCCAAATTTGGTTCTATTTTTTTCTTCCATCATACAAAACAACTAATTTTAATCGAAAAGACAACATCGACGGGTAGATCCACCTTATTAATATACACACATTTAGCCTTGCTTCCTCGGCAACATAGATTCATAGACATAACATAGCCATAACATGGCTGTATATATTTATCCATGTGACCATTGGAGACACTCCACAATGCCAACATTTTCGTTTTCTCAAATTAGTTTAACCTCAAACAATCACAAAACCACAAATAAAAAAATAATATATAATAAAGTGTAAAAACAGTTTGACAAATAATGAAAGAAATAACAATACTAAAAATAATAATAATAATAATAATACCTTGGCATTGAAATGAAACCTGTCTACGCCATTCCAGTTGTCAAGGTCATAGGCAGTGTAGTGTTTACAACAAGCAGCGACCTTGAGGCGGTTTCCGGCGCCGTCGCCTTGGAGTCCTTGGACATAGCTGGCGGCGTATTTTGCGGCGAGGGTTGGGTCTTCGCCGGGAGTCTCTTGGCCGCGGCCCCACCGTGGGTCGCGAAAAATGTTGACATTGGGACTCCAATACGTCAAACCAGCCTGTCCACCGTTGTACATTGCTCTTGCTTCATCAGACACCACCTGCACATATATCCATGAATGATTAATTAGGTACATTTGTTTTTCGGCAGTAGGTCCATGCATGATTACTTAGCTACATCTTTTTTAGTAAATTCTTAAATTAATTGAATATGCAACATATGACTTCTTCGTTAAAATTTTCATATACGTATGTATGAATTCTTGGAAAACGTATCTATTTAGGTATAAGAAATTTCGTATTGAATACAAATACAAATGTGTTCATGTATTTTAAATGTCAAGTATCCATAAAGTACTTATTTTTATATGAGTATCTCAATCGAACACATCGTTTTCAATTTTGAAGGAGACATATTTATCCTATTTTTTTATTCATTAAAAAAACATTAAAAAATTTTAGACCCTCTATATATATTTGGTAGATGTAATTAATTAAAAGACCAAAATAAAATAATAATTGTATAGAATTTTATCATAATATAAAAAAGGAGATATTTAATTAGTTCATTTATAATAAAATAAAAAATATATAAAGATATTTTTTTTACCATTGTCTCTTAAATCTGGCTCTACCATTGTGATTCTGCCTAGTTTCTTCAATATATATATCATATACTCTTTTATTCTTTTTTTCCTGAAAAGAAAAATCTTTATCTCTCGGTTTATTCTGTCTCTTATCCAAACTACCAATCGGAATAATAAAAAGTTTCTTTTGACAACACTAAGAGACAAACAAAACACCCTATTTTTGACATTTTCTGGAATCTAAATGTCACTAAGGGTAAGTAAAATATTCAAATCAGCATCCAATGGTTTTCCTTTTCATCATCACTCATCTAAAAGAGAAGAACTTCACTTAACCAATAATACCTTAATATAACAACTTTGGCTAATGTAATTGGCTATTACTTGCTCTCCTTGTTACAACAATAATCGCAACTTTTTTCATGCTCATTAAAATCATTAGCCATGTATAGCCATGGACCATAACGAGAATGAAAAGCAGAAAGACGTTGACGCAAGTTTTGGCAAGGGGTTGGTGTGCTGTGGGCAACATCAATGACCTACTATGTTCTTCCAATTATTTAAAAAGACGATCAATTTTCATGCAAATTAAGATAATTGATGGGAAAGAAATTTCAACAACTGTTAAAACAAACTGAGGTCTGAGTTAGAATCCTAAACATATTTAACTAAACTATAAGATTTAAGTATGAAAAGGATCTACTAATCACCAGCAAAGTGAGATTAATTATTATTCTAATCTAAACCGATGAATATTTAACTAATGACTTAAAGAGGGACAGAAGACAAGGACAACCGAAACCACCATCAATTGTTGCTTTCGTAGTTAATGAATCAATGGCGTAATGGACTTCTTTTACCGTCTTGTTGCTGACAATTTAGGTTGATGAATTTTCAACGTTATCATCATTTTCTTTACCATTAAGATGGCCATATTGTCAGATTGCACATATATTCATATTATAATGCATGCAAGCCACATGGTGGTTGGGACACAATTCGTCAGCTACCATGTAAACTAGCCAAAACTGGTGAGTGTATAACGAGTACTGAATAGTAGCAGATTCTTAATCATATATATACGCATTCAGAAAAATAAAATAAAACTTTTTTGTATGAGAACATAAAAAGAAAGTAATAAGCAACAAAACTATCCAGTCACTTTTTATATCTACATGTCCAACAAAAACTTTTTATTGTATTACCGAGTCAAAACTTGAAAGTAAATTCAAAAGTCAAAAATTCAAAACTTATGAAAGTAACCAAAGTAATATATATAGTGTATTTTTATACAATAAAAGCTTTGATTATTACACGCAATAAGATGTGGGAATTTATATATATACCTTCTCGAAAAACATAAAATAATTTCATCAAACTAAAGTTATCACACTATAAATAGAAACATATAATGACGATGGTGATGATGATATGTAGAAAGCACTTTTACCTAACTGGGAAGTGTGTGGTGTTATATTGGAATTGTAATAAAGGCATGCATATGCATGCAAATGCGATATGTAAGGTATTAATTAAGGATATAAAAGGTGATGGATAAATAGGTGAATTTATCATGAATGGCCGAAAAGGAGAATAAAGGAATCTACTTTTAGTGTTATTTATTAGCGAACCGAAATGAATATTGAAAAAGTTGAGGTTATAATATAAGTTTCTTGGGAGAGATATGATAGAATAAAGAGGAGCATAATGAATGAGAGTATAAAGAGATCTGACCCGTCCGATTTGGCGCCAGAGAGATTGATTGAAGGAAGCAGCGGTTGTGATGACTTGTGGGAACATGGTGGCGCCAGGGAAGGCCCCACCGAACTTAGTGCCGGGGCCCACATTAGAGACGCCGTGAAGCGCCTCGGACCACCACTCGTAGCCTTGGATACCGAGCCTGGGCACGGCGATGGCGTTGTTGACGACGAGCCTGATTTTCTCCGGCAATGTGAGTCTGGCTATGAGGTCCTGAACCCTGACATGGATGGGGACGTTAGTGTTGCAGAACTTGAACCCCCTCGTGAGTCCGTTCCTAGGGTCGCATGCAAAGGGCACCCTCCCTTGGGCTGGGCTTGTGAAGGACAGTGCAACGCAGAGCACTAGCGCAATGGCTAGTAATTTGTGTTGAGAAGCCATGGAAGAATGAGGGAGTGAAGAGCGAGAGTGAGTGGGATGGGATATATATAGAGTGAGTTGCGTCTTTTGCAGGGTTTGATTTCGATGTGGGGACAAGAGAGAAAATAAAAAGTTTGATGATTGCGTTTCCACGTCGATTAATTATATAACCGTAATAAGGTTGATGAGAAGAGAGAGTGAGTCAGTGTAACACGCAGTTAGGCTCAGTGGGTGGTGGCTGGGTTGGTCCCATTTACTATAGTGTGGTTGTAGATGCTAAAACACATTCATTAAAATATATTACACGCCATAACTTACAAAATAAAGTAAGAAAAACAACCCAATAATTTAAAGAAAAAAACAGAGAGAGCTATATGTTGTATTTAATCGTGTTTTAGAATCGAGTTTTGGACACTCACGGACGAAAGAATCTCTCACTTTCTTACTTTATCGTTATCTCAAAATTTCCATGTTCATTTTTGTTTTCGTTCTTTCATTCGCTATTATGCTGTTCTGAGTTTTCTCAAATATGTGATGGTTTGCGAAGGTTCTGTCTGCACAGCAGCTACAGAAGACCGTTCAAATTGAAAACTCTGTATATATGATTCACGAATAAACGCTTTCACTTTCATCCCCGTGATGTTTCTGCAATTGACTACAGCACCATAAAAAGAATATCAAAGCCCCGTGACAACATTTGAAGAAAATATGTGTGTTTTGTCGTGTTTTTACGTTTACTTATGAAGAAGGCTACATTTTTTCTATGTGTATTTTTCTTATCTATCTGCATGCCAATGTTGATTGCATTTTGGTCCAATATGGTTCTATTCATTATTCTACAGAGTTGGGTGAGTCCTTACTTACCCCAGAAAATTGTAATAGAAAATTATTATTGATTTCTTGTTAAATATATATATATATATATATATATATATATATATATATAAAAATATACATGCATGTACATGAAACTCTATGCCAAGTTGTAAGGGTCCCACGTGCTTTTGAGAAGTGCATATATAGATAGGCTCGTAGGCATTTTTTGTGTTAGTGATTGGATAAGGAAATGCTATCCATCTATAATTAGTGTATATATATATATATATCTTTTATAAAGTGCAATAGGAATAATTGAGAATAAATTGTAGGGTTGTATGAATTTCATTAAAAAACTTTCCAAATATATAAAAATTGAAAGCATTGACCAAATAAATAATTTGAAATTATCTGCAAACAGCACGTCCCATTGGGTTTCATTTTTTGTGAATTATGTGATAGCCAACCAACTGGGCATGTGAGGTTCTCAAGGAAGATTCCAAGTTCCACATGCCACCACTGTCTCAATACAATAACAAAAAGATTAAGAGCATGGAATGCAAATTCTTGAGGTTAAATTTTTATTTTTCAAAAAGATTATGATCATCCTAGTTGAACATTTTAATTATTGTATTTATCATATTGGATCGAAAATCTGGTGCATTAATTACAGAATCACTAATTCGTGCTTGAATGTGGGGAAAAAATAATCATTTTAAGGGGAAAACATCTGGAAAAAAGCAAGGAGGGTACGTAATGATCTGGTCTTCTTTTGTTCAGTAAATTAGGGTAAACCCTTTTATGTCCAAACAAATAACCATACACGATATAATATATATAGTTTTTTCTTGCTTTACGTCTTGTAAAATTATAAGAAAATCAGTTTGTTTGTTTGTTTAAACTTTAATAAAGAAAAACATTTTTTTTAGCTAATATATGTACTATTCTATGTAATAAATATTTTTTCACACATAGGATAGAATAACTAACTAACCATAGAACTTTCTCTTTAAGCACTATATAATTTTATTTTTTTTTCGGGCATTTTTAAAATTAGCATTTTTAATATTTACAAATGCATAGGATAAATATTTGTATACAAATATTTAATAATTTAAATTATAGTTGTTTTATCATATGTATTCTGTCAATCATGAAACTTTCAGTAAATTTTTATTTCATTCAAATTTTAAGAAAGTAGTGTAATTGTAACAATGATGTGTTAATGAGGACAATATTCTCCTAAACATAAAATAAACGAAAATAAATTAGATATAAACTGAAAATAGTTACATACTCATAATACCAATAATTGATATAATTTAATTTGAAATAAAAAACAATGATTGTTATAATTCACAACAAAATATGATACTTTTACTAAAACAAACTCATTCCCAACAAAATAATGTTTAATTTAAAGTTGATATTCAAGATATATATTATATTCAGTAATAATTTCAAGATATTATATACTAATTTCACTCACATGAGCTTTGTATATAATACAAAGAGAAAAAAAAATGAAAAGAATGAGTTATTTAAAAGAGTGTAAAAAAAAAGACTGAATACGATGAAATTCTCACCCTCTCAGAAATGGGTGGCGTAATTTTTTATAATTATTTATAAACATGATTTTAATATAAAAAAATATGTTTTTAACAAAACGTTCGGTAATGTTAAATTTCTTTATTAGTGAAAAATATAGAACGTAAGTACCAAACTCTTCATGCAGGATCTGATGCCAAACCAACCTACAATTAAAATAATATAAATAGATATTATTATTACAACAATGACATGACAGAAGAGATAGTCCATTAATTAGAAATAGGTGTCACTCCGATCCAACTTTAAAAATTCATGGAACAGATTTTTCGTCTCATCTATTCCATAATTCTGAATTAAGAACACATATGATCTGTTTTTTAAGAAAGAAAAACACAAATGTTTGAATAATTTGGTGTTGGAAAGACCACGAATACGATATTTCGACAAAACATTTTAATATAAGTCATTATTTTGTGCCTATTTCTGGTATGAGCAATATTAGTTTTTGATCCAATATTAGAATTAGGTAATATTCTCTTTCCATTATAACAGAAAAAGAATTTTGAAAATTACGTCTAAAGAAATTATTGTATTCATGAGTGGGTAAATGATGACTATAAAGTTCAAGAAATGATGAATATAAGTTTAGAAAGGAAAGCTTAATTTTGAAGCATAGAAAAAAGCAATTATGGTAAACTCTTTTTGTAGTTGAACATTTGTAATGGCTATAGTTTTTAGTTAGAGTTATCATCATGCATGTTGTGTTAATATCCATCAACCAAAAAAGGGTACGACGCACCATTATTAAAAGCCATAAAATGTTTTGCCATTTTAATATATTGTCTACTTTCTAATACTAATATAATATGCGTATTGTCAGATCTATAGAATACTGAGGGAAATTACTATATTTATAAGTGGAAAGAGTAATTATGTGCAAGTAAAATTAACTCAGATTTTGTTTCTTTTATATGCAAATTTCTTTTAGTATCATTTCAAAACTTGTACTTCGAAAAAAGGGCATTATAAAGTAAAATACGAAAAGAAAAAGAGATTGATAGTGCCTTTATGAATAGTTTTAACCGGATAAAAAACTCTTTATTGAAAAATTTTAGGGAATTAAAATATTTACAAAATTTCAATGCATCATTAGACCTTTCTTTAAGAAAAAATTATTCATTTTAAATAAAAAAATATGTAATTAATCTTTAAACCTAAGTACTTCTCAAAGATCTATATACAAACATTTTAATCATATTAATATAGATTTTTTTTGAGAAATTTTAGTAAACTTTGTGATTGTTTGTATAGGAAAATTATGTATCAAATGTTGAAATTTTTTACTAAATATATTTTATTTTCCTTGATGGACTAAACATATTTTACAAATATATAAGATAGTTATTTAATTTTTTTTGTGTGAAAAAATCATGTAGATCTGACTCAAAACTTAATATGAAATCTTAATTTGAAAGTTTAAAATAATGAATTTTTTGGATTTGTTTATTATATGTTATTTTTCTTCTTCTTTTATTATATGACTTGAGTTTATACTTAAATTCTACCAATTATTTATTTTCTTTAATAATAAATATATATTTAGTAAATATAAAAAAATTAGTATGAATTTATTAAAATTAATTTAATATTTTCACATTTTGACTCTATATTTTTTGTATTATTTTTGAAAAATTATCACAACGTACAATTTTATTAAATGTTATAAATGCAAGTAAAATAAACATTTATCAATAATCAAGCAAAATATTTGAAAAAGTTTGCTGAATAAATTATAATAATTTTATAAAGAAAATAAGGTTTAATCACTAATTAAGAGGGATGAATTAATCCTTTCGAAATCTAATCATAAATCTTTTTGAAAATATTTTCTCAAACACGTAATGAGAAAGTGATTTTTTTTTTCATGTATAAACAATAAGGTTAACACACGAACATTTTTTTAAGATTAGGTTTGATTTCTATAATTTTATATCCAATTTCAATCATTCACTTTAGAATGACTATTTTCACTATTTAGAAATGTTCATATTACAACTACAACATGCGTGTGAAACGTATCATCACACTCACAAATAATTTAATTAACAATATCTTGTACAAACTTTAACATGTATTACAATACCTTTGTAGTTTACTATAAATAAACTTGTACCAAATAATTATAATTCAACATTACAATTATAATTCAAAGTAACAGCTTCTAAAAGTAAAGTTATTTTTCAAGATATCTCAAAAAATTATATATATTAATAAACCATATATTTATTTAAAAAAGAACAAAATTTTCCTTAAATAAATATGTTTTTCTTAACACAAGACAATCTTTTTACTTTGTTTCACTATTAAAAAAAAGTGCATAGATAACACTTTTTTATTATAGATAACGCTTTTTAATCGCCACTATCTATCTATTTAATAGATAGCGCTTCTAAAATTTGCATTTAAATGACATACACATTTGAACGTTTTTCTTATAACCAAATACAATCCAACACTTACGTATTATACTTATGTAATGATATCATCAACTCGTACTTCAGAATGGAATTGTAATTAGGCTAGTTCGATACAACTTTTAACTTATAAGAATTTGGTTATAAGCTTATTCATACAAATAATGAATTAAAAAAAAAAAAAAAAAACAACGTGCATTGTCTCTGTCTGTTTCCTTCTTAATCACTCAAAAAACTAAAACTCATAGTCACCTGAAGTTACTTTATATAGGGGTGGGACCATATTGTTTAACAGAATTTACAGAGACTATGCAACCATTTGATTAGATGGCACTAGAAGACAACCATTCTCCATTTTCTTAAGTCATTTTTGTGTCTTTCCCTCTTCAAATATTTGAATATGCAAGAAATTATCTAATAATGTTGAAAAAAATGTATATAAGATTTTAAGATATGTTCAAACCATAATATATAACTATACAAATTACTTTTATTAGTTTTATAAGGTTAGGTTCATATATTTTAATTTAGACGAATGTAATGATATATTATATATTCATAGATGCGAAAATACATATTTAACCATCTAAAATATTTTTATTAACGAGTATATTGTATCACTTGTTAATGATGTACTTGTATTAATACCTAGGTGTCATTTCTACGACTAATAAGAAATTTGTACACCTAAAATAAATAATGAATTATAAATTATAATAAATATGAAGTAAATAAATAGTGTATACTTTGAAATTACACATTTATAAATTATTGTATTTTAATTTAATAGGCTTTTATATGTTAATGATATATACATATTTAATAAATGTGAAAATACATCTAACCACGTAAACATGTGATCAGAATTATTCTTCACAGATAACTATACATTAATGACAAGGTGTTCTACTGTCCCTACAAATAGGATAATAAATAACAAACTAGATTCTAACAAATAGATAACAAAAATATAAACTACAAATATTCCAAGTTTAAAGTTACTTTAGACTCTTGTTGTTTATCATCTGAATTAAATTGTAGTCGTGTTTTCTTTGATTCGTTTTAGTTTATTTTTTAAAAGAAAAATGATATTTTGACACTATTTTGACATTGCACATGTGTCAAAATGTGATTGGACGATTTCAAATTAAAAAAAGCTAAGACAAGGGTATATTTGGAAGAGAAAAACCAATTTTTTTTTTTTAATTTGAAATTGTCTAACCACATTTTGACACGTGTGCAATGTCAAAATGGCGTCAAAAAAAATAGTGTCAAAATATCATTTTCTTTTTTAAAAATCTCTCTAGTTTTTATGTGTTTTTAAAGGAAGAAATGTCGGATAAAATTCAAGTATGTAATCAGTGAGGTAGAAGGAAGCTTGGTGAAGGAAATCGGTTGCCAACTTAGTAAGCAATTTAGTCCAAACATAAAAGAATAAATAATAAAAAAATAAAATAAAATGTGTGTCTATATTATGTGGGTCACTTTTGTTTTTATTTTAATATATGAACCTTATTTCCAGGGAAGATACGTAAGAATGGGTAATCAAATTACTTTCTAATAAATATGGACAGAATTCGTTGTCAAATATTCATGTCGTGTGGTGGCATGCATGTGTATATAATACATGTTTACTATTTACTACATAATTACACAATTAGTGTAGATTTTCCAATATTAAAAGTTGAATTTAAAGTTTAAATTTAATCTAATAAAATTGATTAACATAAGTATTTTTATTTATGTTATAATTTAAATCATATTCATGATTAATATAGATTTTTTTATACAATTTTTTTATATTCATTTATGACTTTTCAAAAGTATAAAATTAAATTTTATAGAAGCTTCAGATTTGTTTGAGAAGAAATATCAAAGTAAAACGATTACAATCCTCGATCAATATTAGAAAATGTCGCTTGTCGTTATAAGTAGATTTATCATAAGGTCCATAAGCATCAAAATGTCATATATCAAATAATGACTGGAACACTTTGTTGAGTGAAGCATAAGATGATCTTTTAATTTAGCAAAGATTCAAATTTAAAATTGAAAGGAAAAAACTTATGTGACATATAAAATAGAATGTCATTATTCAAAAGTCGAAGTTTAATTAGTATTATTAGAATAATTACTATTGTAGAAAAGGAATATTAGTACCAATATTATAGGAAATAAAATTATAATTATTTTATAAAAAAATTGAAGAAAACAATATATACAATCTTTTAATCAGATTATCACCAGTAATTTTCACCGAGTGAAACATCTGGATAAAAAAATTAAGAAAGGTGATTGACAAGTTACTACAAGTCAATAAAACATGATAAACAACAAAATAAATTGATTTAAGGTGCACAAAAAACACTATCGAGCATAAAGAAAATTAAACAACCACTAATACAAAAATAGCATATTGATTGCATAATATAAGATGTAATCGATGACATATTTGTAATGACATAAGATTGAAAACATTCAAAAAGAACCAATTATCTGATAACAACACCTAAATCAATTCATTTATCTTTAAACAAAAAAAAATAGTAAAAATAACAGAAAAAGTAAACCATATCAAATATTTATAGCATTTAGAGTAAACATAATTATACCACTAGAACTAATCTACCATAAGAAATTAGAGTTTTCATCCACGAGAAAAACCAAAAAAAAAATATTAAAATAAATGCGAAATATTCACTTATAATACCATATTAAGAGGGAAAAAAATAGTTCATAAGATGTGTAATTTTAAAAAATTGATATATGAAATTAAGAAAAAAATGAAGCTATAAAAATTCTTGGGGTGGCTTAGAACATCACGTATGAATGCTATCATAGAGACTTGAGTAGTACAATTTTTCATGCAATACGAAAGAGAAGGAAAGCGAAGGGAGAAAACGGATAAATTGTTGAGGTGGAAAAGGAAATGGGCCTAAGCAGACCCAACTGGATCATAAATAAAATGGGCCCACAAATCCTATCCATTGAATGTGTGGATTTTGACTAATATTTCTGGATTAGAACAAAGATTAGCCATGAGTGTGCACCATGGAAGCCGAATCACGAACACAAAGCAATATCTGTTACATTCTACAAACAACAAACATGGTTGCTCAATAATCTGGTATACCTTCTTATCCTTAAATCTCTACAAGGAGACGTGAAGACATTGTTGTTCATCAAATTCAAGCTTTTCTTGCAACATCATGTTAACATTTTAAGGAACAATAGTTTATTCATTGTAACATGCTCTGAGTTATCTCTTGAGTTGACTTTTCAAAAGTTGTAAAATTACCTGATAATATATAAATTATTGTTTTCGTTTTATATAATATCCAAACGGAATAATAAATTGTGGGTCCTTCTTGCTGGAAAATTGGTACTTGATCAGTTTGAGAATATTGCAAGTAACATCTTCATGGGCAATCAAATCATGGCAGTTATAAGAGATAGAAATCATATGAATAACCAATTTGGAAACAACCTTTGCGTTATCCAGATACATGCTTTGATTTTATTCTACGCCACTTCGTTTTTCAAAAAGATTGAGCTACATAGCATCTCAATTATTCATATCTTCTTATAAAGTTATCGTTATTCAAAGAGCTCAGATGTGGATGCGAACCTAATTACTTGCACAAGGATATTATTTAAAATGATTAATCATTTTTGCCTTTTATAGGTTAAATTATTTATTATGGTCTCTATAATTTGCTATTTAATCTCACTAATTCAAAATTATTCATTTTTAATATTTTTCATTTTTGTGATTTTAAACCGTAAAAAAAAAATACAAGTGATATATATATATATATATATATATATATATATATATATATATATATATATATATATATATATATATATATATATATATATATATATATATATATATATATATATATATATATATCTTGAAACATATTGAAACACTTAAAATAGACATGTAAAATGATACAACAATTGTTGGTACAAGTATAGAGAATTTGTTGTCAGAATAAAGCCACTGAAGAGGTAGTGGCAGACCAGACATAAACTCTTCTTTTATTTTTTTATTTTTGCAGTTATCCACTGTGATGAATGTCATATTTCTATGTCTCTCTTTTGGATTATTATCTTCTTCTCTTTTTTTTTTTTAATTTTATATGCTTTTATTAGTATCATATCTATCTATTTATTATAATTGCTAGTCATATAAAGCTCAATAAATAAATGATGAAAAAGTGATAAAAAAATGGTTTGTTCATGAGCATCATCCATGCTTTTAAGGAAGTTAGTTGCTCCTAAAATTCTACTTCTTTGTTGGCATCTAACTGGTTTGGTAAATTTATCTTTCAAATTTTGAAAAATTGTACATCAATGATAATGAGTAAATTATTTATGTAATAACAAAATTATATTAACATGTAAGAAGAGGTTTCGTATATAATTTAGTTTTAATATTTTAAAGTAGATTGAACCCAGTATTTTCTGCTTGTTCTTATCTTAAACAGGAGTATTTTTTTTTCTTACAAATTCTTTGACTAGATGTTTGCTTACTGTAATAATTTATAAAATTATTTGTTTTTATGAGAAAAATATTTATGTTACAATTTAGAATTTATATACCTACAATATGTGAAATGAAAAATTCGATAAACTTTATTAGAATAAGTTATCTCAAAAAGAGAACGTTAAATTTACTTTAATTCATAATATTTTAAGATATAATTTATTGATAAAATATTTAATTAATGCAATATACTTTATCATGATTCTCAATACGATAATCATAATTGGAACATTGGATGAATCATCATATGTACGAAATGAACTGTTGATTGGCCCTACAACCCTTGTTCTAAATTTATATTATCTATGGCTATTCTTTTTCACACAAATTTGGTGTTATGATGGGAACTGGACATTTAATGTTAATGATTTAGGTTGTGTGTATGTCTTGCACCCTATATGATTTAATGGAGATCTTTGAAGAAAATTTTAATTGCAAAAGTATAACACCTAATTTTTACTATTCCTTTCATTAACTTTATTAACATTATTTAAAAGTATTAAATAAGTATTAATTAGACTAACTTAATTAATATTATTTAAAAGTATTAAATAAATATTAATTAGACTATGTTCCGTCCACATGGGTTAAGAGTTAAAGCTTAAGAGAGTTTAAATACTTTTATTCATTTTTTACTCTTTCATAATTTTCTCAGAACAAAATTATAATGGAGTTTCATGTTCTAAAATAGACATCTTAAAAATATTATTCGGTGGACTTAGGATTGGAACAATAACGTCTATGGGAGGATGTTAAATGATCTTAGTGGGATTTTAAGTTTTAGTTTCGTCGATGAAAAGATTATGGATCATGTTTAAATGTGGAACCGTTTGATTTCTTTAAATTGACTTTAGATATTTACAGAAGACACAACCTTGTAGTAAATGTAAGTATTTCACGTAGTGGTGTGTATCATAGAAATAATATCATCTTAGTCGTAAGAACATTCAGTAGTGTTAAACCACAACTATTGTGTTCAATAAAATTCCTTAAGCATCTCATAGAAAGAAGATTATGTTTGAACACAAACAATACTCTCAGTTTTTCAACTGTTATAGGATTGAGTGTTGGAAAGTTCTTTACAAAATTAATAACCATATATTCGAAATATTGCTCGTTTTGATCTGTCAAGTGATATCGTAATATGAACTATTAAATGTCATAGGAATTTATTTAATTATACAGTTGTATCACTTTTAAACTCTTAATTTTAAAAATGTTATAACATACTAATATATTCTTCCAACTTCTTTCTTTTAGCTGTATAATTAAACATTTCACGAAGACTAATATGGGTATAAACTATTATTAACCATGAAAAACTTTATGTAAAATTTTGAAACTCTAAAATAAAGTATTATCGCTTAATTGATATGATGATAAATACATAAGGAAAAGTTTAATTTGGAACAAAGATACATCTAATACTAATCATCACTCACTAAATTATTATTCTACTTTGCACTTGTCGTATGTAACCTAATATAATAATACGAGATTAAACTTGGTTAACAAAATGGTTAAATCATTTATCTCAAACTTGGTCAATGCCTTAAACATACTTCAATAAAACTTAATCTCCTTGGATAGATTTCCTTCTAGAAGTAAACTTAGATCATTTAAATTGACTTAAAACAATACAAATAAATATGTGTATTTATTATTATTACTTTAATTTGTGTTTATCATCTCAATATCATTTATTATTATTATAAAAATATAAATGTTAATATATGTATGACACTATGTCAATAATTTTCGCTTCTTTCTTTTCATTTATAAAAAAAAAATGCAATTTATCTCTTGTATTCGTAAATCACAATTTTCTTGTCTTTCAAAAAAATGACCACTTCAGTCGTTTTGAACTTTCTTCCACTCTCTATTTTTGGTGTTTTGAAATAAAATTGAAGTTTGACTAAATGAAGAAAGACAAAGAACTTAAATTATGACTATTTCAAAATTTAAAAGCTAAATATTAAAACACAAACTTTAAATCATGTTATAACACCCACATACACAACAACAATGAAAATCTATCCTGTTTTTTCTCTCTTCCACTCTCATCATAGTAACCACTTTTCTTCAAGTTAACTCCATCTAATGAACTTCAACTATAAAGCTTCTTATTTCTTCAAGCTTTTTCACTTTCTCTTCATTTCCTTCACAAGGTCAGTATTTTTCTCTCCCAATTCTTTCTCTTTCTGCTTTCTTTTTAGGTTAAAATGGAAGCTTTGTTAGATGTGTTGGTGGGATTAGTTTCTGTATATCTTCAACAATCCAAAGCTTCAACTTTTGGTAAAAGAAGCTTCATCACAAAAGGTCCATGGAGTCTTTGAAACTTAAGTTGAAAAAAATTACATTACAAAAATCCAATGCAAACTAGCTTTGAAACTTAAGTAGAAAAATATGTTAAGGAAAGGCAACCCATTTCATTTTTATGGAATTAAATTATGAATATTTAATAATTAGAATGATTTATTAACAGCGTATTAAATAAAGTACTAAAAAAGTAAGTAAAATATTTTTTTCTTCTTCTTTAAAAATCCTCCTTTTCATTTTTCCTTCTCTCTTTCCTTTATTCGAAGGCTTAAATAATATTTTTTTAAAATGGATTTCTTATGCAGATTATTCCTTTTATTCATTGCTTTTTTGAACCATGGATAATTTTACATCTTTTATAGACGATTGAAAAACGCTTTAATATGTGTTAATGTCGAAGTTTTAGTTGTTTTTATTCAATACTTTTCAACAATAATTACGGCTTAACTTTTTATTAAAGGTAATTGAATTCTTTTTACGAACACAGTAAAGAACACATTAAATTGTCGAGATTTGTTTAGCAACCTCCTTCACATGATTCTAATTCAATATAACTTTTGTTTAAGAGATTAAAAAAAAATGAAGATAAATTTATAAGTATTAAAAACATATATAACTTCTCGAATTGTACTAAAACGTTGAATGATAACAATTACGTGACTATTTGATATCACTGCATTTCTTCATCCACCCCATCAAAAAAAGTTACTGGAATATTTTTTTTTTCTGGAACTGATTTTGTGGTTCAAAAAAAAAAAGGAAATGTAAAGGTACAGAAAAAAAAAACAATTGGGTGCAGAAAGCAATTCTGTTCTTTTTGTTGCATAACATATGAAATACAAAAATTGAAAGGGCCGCGCAGAGCTGATTTTGGAACCCAGTAAGAAAGCATATTGGGCTTGAAGAACGCAACATCTTCAACTAGTCATTCGTGTTACCAATTGCCTGTGGGCAGTTTCTTCCAGTACTCCCATATAATAAGATTTTCAATTTACTCTTAAATAGTATGATTCAAAAATACCTTTTGACTTTCGAATTATATAATGTAAAAAAAAAATATCAAATTGAGTAATTTAAAATTTATTTTTTCTCATAAAAATTTTTTGGATTGCATAATCAAAAGAAAAAAAAATACATTTGAATTATATAATCCGAAAGTCTTTTTTTTTTAAAAAAAAATAATGACTTCCAAATTGCAAAATTCATAGGTATTTTTATTTTTTGATCACATAATCAGAAAGTAAAAACGATTACGGATTGTCCATGAGTATTATTTTAGAAAAAAAAAATTGAATTGTGCAATTGGAAGTAATTTTTTTTATTTCCAAATTATAAAGAAAGTCATTTTTTTATTTTAAAATTGTTTAGAAAACCTAATCTCATGAGAGAGAGAGGTAGTGAATGAAAACTATTTTCTCATTACTTATGAGATTCATTACAGTGTCTTATATAACAGTAAAAGTATATAATACTAAACACAAAAATACAGAACATTACTGTTAACAAACCCACAACACATCAAAATGAGTAATGATACAGCAGATTATTCGTGTGAAGCTTGGTATGATTTTGATTGCACAACATCCAAATATCAACAAAATTGTTACAGTCTTTGATGATCAAATATTCAATTGTATACATTATACCAAAATATATTCAAATTATACAAGAGAAAGGAGACATCAAAAGGCAAGATATATATATATATATATATATATATATGTATGCAAAGCAAGAATCTATACAGAATTAACTGAATGTCCACTCCAAACTTGTTTCAATCTCATCATGTGAAGGCCAAAGTAGTTGAAATATGTTGTCTACTTGCTTGCCTCCTTTATTAAGAATGTTTAGCAGGATCAAAGAATGGACAGACGAAAAGATCAATTTGTGGCAGAAGATGGTGAACCAGAGGGCTTAAAAGCCTTTTGTTCAGCACAGGAGAGAACTTCATTAGGCCCAGCTTCTTCTCTGCCAACACCCATAAGATCAAGGTAATAAAGATAATGAGAAATGATGTTGTTCATGGCCTCATTATCAGGTCCCTGCCCACAAGTTTGGTCCCCATAGAGCAAATTTATAGTGGCACCAAATCCAGGTACCCTTTTGGACAATGTGTCGTTCTTGGTGGGTTTCCAATTCCCAACAAACACATCATGGGGTGAAGGTAGGTGCTTCTCAGGTGGGCTCATCCACTGCCACAGTGCGGCTTGGAAGGCTAGGGTTGCATTTTGTTCTATGTATTCTGGATGGTTCAACAGATCCACCTTCAAGGCTTCCCCAGCTTTTCCATAGTTGTAGTTCCTGTTGTTATCATAGGACAAAAACAAAAGGTGTTTTTTATCATAACTATTGCTCGAGTTTTGGTAAAATCTTTGCATAAAATGCTTCTGACTAACCAGTAAAGTGGGATGGCACCACGACCATAGTATGCTGCACCAGGAGTGCAGGGGTATGTCAATTTGTAGTATTCGTCGCAGTAGAATTTATCAGGACTCAATTCCTTGTTGTAGCATAAACCCCAGGCTAAGGGTCCCCCAGTAGCCACCCCATAACCACCTGAAACATTATTCCAACAACGCTTACCACACAACTTCATGGTCTTAAACAATTTGAAAAACACAAATGTATCAAATTAAGGGCATCCCAGATTGTCTATTATCAATGAAACTTGTACAATATGACAGCCAATCAGTCTCGGACCGAGCGGTGACTCACAAGAGGTTTTGCTGCCAACATGGCCAAGGAAAGCGGCGACCTCCTTCTGGCCACTGGTGGTTCCTCCGGTAGTGCCAAAGCCGAGAGGCTGATACTGTGCTGCAGCAGTGATAAAAGAACGGTAGTCCCAGAATCCAACGGCATGTGCCACCGGCGAATTGCGCTTTGCAAAGAGGTTCTCAAACTGGTAGGTCTGGAAGTAGTCAGAGATGGTATCGTTGCAGCAATAAGCAGACCAACCCTTGCACTCCCACCCTTTGTCACACACCTTCTTCCCCTTCACTGTCTTCACCAATGGCTTCACCGATGATTGTCCATTCCCAACCACCAGCATGGCTGCAACACACACCACAAAAACCCATGTTGGGCTCATCTTTCTCTCTTTCTTTTGAACAATGCTTTGCTGTGTGGCGTGTTTGTTTGGTTTTAGAGATACTATATAGAGATGTTGCATGCAGGAAGAGAGTGGAGTGAAAGGAATGGAAAGCGAGTGTGTAACTTATTAGGAGGAAGTGATTTTTCAGAGTTGGAATAAATGGAGCTTTTGCTTCCATTTTCATTCACGTTTGAGTAGAAGGGAAGAAAACTCAGATGGTAGAACTTCCTTCCATCTAATTAATGTAGAAATAATCAAAACCTACTGCAATAATCGTCATGGACTTTGGCAAAATTGTGAGATTTTTTCATATTTAGTGTGTTTATCTTTTGCTCTTGATTGTTCAGATTACTATAAATAGCTTGTTTCTGAGATTGCATGTATTCTTGTTCAATTAGGATATTGTGTATTAATTTGTGCAAAAATTTATATAAGTTACGGCACTATATACACTTCTTTTAGTAAGATAGGAATATTTTTTTAGGTTAAACATATATGGAAAATGATATTTTAATTTGACATTATTTTGACACTGCACACGTGTTAAAATGTGGTTGGACGATTTCAAATTAAAAAAAAAAAAACTTTGGCTTTTTTCTTTCAAATATGTTCTTATATCAGCTTTTTTTAATTTGAAATCGTCCAACTATATTTTGACACGTGTGCAATATCAAAATGGTGTGAAAAAATAGTGTTAAAATATCATTTTCCAACATATATTTTTGTATCCATAGATATATGTATACTTACTACCCCTTTGTTGGGTAATGATAAATTTTCACCTACTTCTAAACTAACAACTCACCTTATTAACGTAATAATGAAAATAAATAAATTTAAATATTTAAAACTTTTATTGTTATTATTATTTTAAGATAAAATAAGTGCTCGAGTGATTTTTTTAAAAGAATTATCAAAATATGATTTTCCTATTTTCTTAATGGGGAACTTGAATTCATAGAATTTTTTCCAATTTTATAAATTTATTAGAAAAATTACTATAAAATAAATGTGTTTTAAATAAAAGTTTAATTAAGTTTTAAGTCATTAAATTTTAAATGAAAACTTTAATTAGTGGAAAAAACATGTTAAGAAATGTAATTTTTGTAGAAAAATTTCAAATAGGTCCTTTTATTTTTATTTGTCTCGATTTGGTTCTAATTTTGAAAAATTTGATACAATCAAAGTATTTATCGTTAACACTCCACTAACACTATTAAGGTGGTGTCATGTGTGTGATTATTTTAAGTTTTTTAAATGTTTTTGCAATTATTTTTTATTTTAGTTTTGACTTTTTTAAAATTTTAAAACATAATAAAAGTTAGTCATGTGTTGGACTTGCGTGTATCATGTGGTAGCAATGTCACGTGTCACTGTCATGTTAGGTGTCATTGTCTTAGTCTCAATTTCGTCTTTTTATTTTTATTTTGCCTTATTCAATCTCAATTTTTTTTATAATGGAGTAATTTCATTTTTCTTCAAATTGAAATGAAATTTAATTTTTTATAAATTTTATACAAATATTTTTACTAAAATTAATATTTTTATTATATTTTAAATAAAATTAAGTTTATTTATATTTATATTTTAGATTAAAATTTATTTTAAATTTTTTATTATTATTATCTTACGTTCTTATGAGAAATAAACTATTGGTTGCAAGTTTTTTTCAATTTATATATTTATATTGCATATGTAGAATATACATAATGGGTAGAGTATTTTTCTAGTAAACTAAAAATCATTTAATATTAATTAGGAAACTTATATTTCTTTTTAATTTTAAAAGGTTAAATATGTTTGGTTTTTAATTTTTATGAAAAAATTAAGTTTCATCCATGTCCTAAAATTTGAATAATTTTTATTCTAATAATGAATACATGGTGTTCAAACGAGGTTAAAAATTTAGTAATATGACAAACCATATTATTACATATGTGTCTATTTATGGATATAGATATATACATGTGTTAAAATATGAATATTATGTTTAAAAATGTATAAAAGACTTAATCAAAACAGGGTCAGACTTTTAACTACCACAAACACGAGTTAATAGGTAGTTGAAAAAGTTAACTATAAAGAATAAATATTATTGGCTGCGTTATTTTTTAAAATTAATTTCAGATCATTATACATATTATATGATTATGTCTTTTGCACTTATCATTGTTCCATCGACATGTCATAACATGTTTTAACAAAGAATCTGAAAAATTCCCGTTTACTGCGTAGATTTATTACTTTTATTAATAAAGATGCTGCTTATTATTATTTAAGAATAATTTTAAAATGTTAGGAATAATATCATCATTTGCCTGTTCTATTAAATATATATTAATACCAAATAAATAAAATTAAAGATACTTATAACACGAGCCCTAACAGTACAGTTATCTTCATGTATGGATTTAGACGGAACGGAACGTTTTCCCACTCACATAATTTTGTTTATTGAAAAATACCTCTAATTTTCTAATTTTGATTATCTGTTGAATTTTTTGGTATTGTTTTTCTGTAAGTGTGGATTTTCTATTAATTTCTTTTTTGTTGTTCAATATTAAAGATTAAAAATATACACTGATATTGATATATTATAACTTCTTTAATATATTTTAAAATATTAAAATTTTGTTGATTAGTGTATTTTTAAAACACATTAGAAAAATGAATTTTGATTCTCTATTGATTTTTGTGTTGTCTTTTTCTATTATCTTTTTTTTTTCTCGTTTGCTTCTCAAATAATTGTACCTATAAATCATCTCTATATCTCAGTTACTGTTGGATTTGACTGCTTAACAAATTACATATATTTGAAGTTTGAAATATATAACTCATTTTTCTGATTAACCAGAGAGTTCCTTCAGTTGATGGCCCAACAAAACTAAATTCTACATTTACGGAAAGCGAGTCTGATTTGACACAACGCTAATCACTCATTACAAATCTTAATTTATATTAATATTCATAGCTCGTATTTATCTATATAATATTATTTCTTAATGATTCAATTATTTCATTAGATTAAAATACGAAGTTTCACATTGATAAGATATAAGACTAAATTATAATATATAAATAAGATACAAATTTCATTTTATAAACTGATTTTGTGGAATTCAATTAGGATTAAAATTTACTTTCTAAAATGGTATCAGAGATATAAAATAACCAATAATTTAGTTTAATATCAAACCATTGGTTTAATTCCATTGTATAATTATATTGATATTTCTATTGCTCAAGTATCAAATTATGGGTTATTGAGGAAATAGCATTATCATTGTATTAACTAGTTGGACACTCAATTGATAATACTTTATACATTAATTTAGTGTCATATCTTGAGAGTTAATTGAACAACTAACTCAATGTTGAACTAGTATATACAAAATAACAATAAAACATAAAAAAGATTAAAAATACACCAAAATTTCTCAAGAATTTATTTATTACCATTTTACTTATTCATACACAATTTAAAAAACATGGAGTGATGATAATCATATGTCACAAAAGTTGCATATACCAACTTGACGTCACTTATAAGGATTTTTAACCAAAAATTGCATTAAATTAGCCAAAATATTACGCCAGTTTAACCAAAACATTGTGTCCAATACCAAAAATACATTTAAAACCAAACTATCTAAGATGTATTTTTAATCTAGAATCACATCATTAATTCAATAAACTAAATCTCCAACTGACACATTTTAGAAACTTAATTTCAAATAAAAGTTCAAGTTTGTTCCATAACATAACTTGTAGATAATTTGGTATGCAAAAAAATGTAATGTGATATCTCCTAAATCCTAGAATGCAAAAAAAAAAAAGTAAAAAAATAAAAAATAAAAGAGAAACTTTTAAAATACAAACTCATTAATGAATTTTATTTCATCTTCGTCATCCTTATGGTGTTGTAATATATTATTGAAAATATTGGATGATCAGTCCAATATCTTGAAAAAAAATATTGAAGATTTAAAATAATAGGGAAATATTTTTTTTTTCAATAATTTAATGTTTATTTTGTCAAAGAGAATATTTTTTATTTTTCATTTAATTGAAATTTATTTTCTTAAACTTGAAAAAAAGTATTCTTACAATAATCACTGAGGTTTTATGATAATAAGGATTTAAATATTTTACTAACCAGTCATTTTATATGCAGCATTTTGAAAAGTTGAATTTGAGGTCAAAGAGGTTTTTTTATTAAGTTTTTAAATTTTTAATTACAGCGATGTATTATTAAATATTTTATAAATTTATTTAATACATTTTAACACAGTTTAACATTTTTTTTATTTAAATAATTTTTTCAAAATATTATCGAGAATAATATAAAATTTCCAAACATTTTATCTCCCGTAAATTCTTAAGTTAATATTATACGACACATTATTTCTAAATATTATATTTTAGTTATTTTTATTAATATTAAGATATTTTTTTAAATTTTAAATTAAGCCTATATATATATATATATTAGGGTTAAATATGTTTTTATTCCTATATTTTTGGGCGATTTTGGTTTTAGTCTATTTTTAAACTAAGGTACAATTTAGTCCTTCAACTCTAGAAAACTCTGATTTTAGTTCTTTTTACCAAATTTTTTTAACTTTATTTGTTGTTTCAAACGTGTTTCTCAGTTAACATTGAAGCAAAAATGTGTCAAACAGTGTAAAAAATCCAAATGTTACAATGAAACGTGCTTGAAACAGCAAATAAAATTAAAAAAAAAATTGATAAAAATGACTAAAACGAGAGTTTTCTAAAGTTAAAGGACTAAATTGTACCTTAGTTTGAAAATGGACTAAAACCAAAATCGCCCCAAAGTATAGGGACTAAAATCATATTTAACTCTATGTATTAAAACATTTTTATTTTATTATCATTAATGAAATTCATGTGTTGATTAAATTAAATTTATATATTATGTTTTCTTAAACTGATGAAATGGCTTTAAATTAAATTTAAAATCATTTTTTACCACGCAAATTTTAGTTTAAAAAGAACTATAAACTAATGAAAATTATGAAACAACTTGTACTTTATTTCTAAGTTTTTTAATTTTAATTTGAGGAAAAGATAAAAAAAAGAGAAAGGACTCGTGAATGACACGTGAAAGGGAGGGAAATGCTCTTTTGCAATATGAACACTTTAAATAGAAGTTGAAGAAGTCAGATCTGGACCTACAATTTCTGTTTCCATGGATGTATGCAATGAACATCAACATCTTTGGAGTTGAGATGTGTCTATCACATTTAAAGCTTTTATTATATATATGCATATAATAATATAATATAAAGTTTTAATCCAATGAAACAAAGCAACCAAACCAGGTAAGAGTTTGGTCTCTTCTTTTCTTTATGTCTAGTTATTGCACAAATTTAAGTAACTGTCACCGTGTGGGATGTTGATCTGACATACATTTGTGGTGTTATGATTCACATTTCCAACGATTTTTATTTTTCTCTAGCACAAAAGGAATTTAATATTACGCATATACTTTACTTTATATTTATATAAGTAGCACATTTTCTTTTAGGTTAGAATTCCTTTAGCTTTTTTTTTTTTTTTATAATCTTATGATAGAGTTCGGATTTTGAAAAATTGAATTCTGAGTTATAATTTTTTTTTTAATTTTATGTTAGAATTTTATATTTAAATTATTTTTTTATAAAAGTTATGATTAAATATTAAAGAGACTTTTTTTAGACTCTATTCACAACACTAAAAAAGAAGTATCATCGAAGAAATATGAAAAACTTACGAGAAAATCTCTTTGGTTATTTGTGTGTCCATATCTAGTTCCTGTAATACAAGATTTTGTATAAATTCATATTTTTTTTTCGTGTAATCGTTTACAGTATTCTTGTAATCGATTACAAGGGACTCTATGACCTACATTTTCCAAAGACAATTTGCGTGAGATAACATACTGTCAACTTTGACATTTGCTGACTATTTTAATCATAACTTTTACTAATTTGTGATTTTTGGACATCTGAGTAAGTGCAGTTAATTCTTTAAAGTTAACGATTTATATATCTTTGCCAACTTTGACATTTGATGGTCGATTTGCTCTTAACTTTTCCACCGAATTTCAAATGAGTTATTAAAGTTAACGATTTATATATCTTTGCCAACTTTGACATTTGGTGGTCGTTTTGCTCTTAACTTTTCCACCAAATTTCAAATGAGTTCATTCTTGTTTTGTTGGAATCTAGACTCAAAGTGCTTTCAAATGACTATCAACCCGTGATTTTTAGACCACTATACAAGATGCAATTAATTTCCAAAAAATAAAAGTGTTTTTCTAAACTTCATAAATGAATTTACTTTCAAGTTATTGTTTTATGTTTCTTATCTTAGATGGATGAATAAGTTTAATGGTCATGAATGTTGTTTAGTACACAGAGGAATACATTAGGCCATCTAATTGTTAAGTAAAAAGATCATTTAGATGTTTTTCTATAAATACCTAAAAAACAAAAGTTTTTATAAAAAAAATTTAAAATATAAAATTCTAACCTAAGATTATAAAAAAATATTTTAACTCAGAATTCGATTTGCAGAAACCAAATTCCAACATAATATTATAAAAAAAAATCAAATATAACTTAGAATCCGGTTTTCCAGAAACTAAATTCTGACCTTAAAAAAAGTTTGTTACCTATGTAAACATAAAGCAAAATATACTATCATACTATCTGTGTAATATTAATTTCCTTTTGCGCTATGTAAAAACAAAATCCATTTTCAACATTCTATGAAAAGAAAACATATTAAGTTAATAGTAGTATTTTGATGGGGTTTAGTTGAAATTTTGTTTTCTATAAATTTACAGAATTGTAATTTTGGTTTTTAAAATGTTATTTCTTATATTTTATAAAGTCTTAAATTTTTACTCTTAATTTAATAACTTTTTATTTCTATCTTTTTAATTGTAAACTTAATTTAACCTTTTTCTTTAAATACATTTTGATAATAAATTAACATGGTAAATGAACTTGTTTAGTTATTGTTTAAACTCATTCTCATTTATAATTTTTGCAATGATTGAAAAAATATATGTAATATTTGATTTTTCAATTAAATATGAAGACGATATATATATATATATATATATATATATATATATATATATATATATATATTAATTAATTATTTAGTTTGTTTTATATTTATAAAATCTACACATATTTTTAAAGTATTATTTTTATTAAAATTTTGATTTAATGTATTTTTTTATTTTGTGTTATTACGTTTAAATAGTGCATTATAAAATTTAGTGAATAAAATTGATTTTAAGTCGTACAAGCATCTTAATAATTTTATTTATTATTTTTTTTTCACATAAAAAAGTTTGATTATGTAACATCCCAATAAATATATAACAGAACGCTATAGTTTATTTTAGGAAGTTAACATAAATAATAAAGAAGAGCAGAGGTGATTAAGCACACTAAGGGATGAGAATATAAGAAATATCAGATAGAATTTAAAACATTTTATATGAGTAGAAAGTACACATAATATCGAACGGTCAAGGATTCAATTAAGACCGAACGATGATACAGAAAGGGATATGCTGAACGGGTTTACAAAACATTAATAATCGAACGGTATTCTAACAATACAAGAAAAGAGAACTACACTAAGGACCGGACGACTCTGCACTATCTTCAAGTACATTATCCTCTGGTTGAGCAATTTGTACCAACTCTTCCAAGGTACCTTCAATGACGTCTTCTGCTCACATCCAATGGATGATCATCGTAGTGAAGAGAACGGAAAACCGAACGGCCAAATACCGAACGACAACATAGGCAAAGACAGAACAGATAAGGGTAAGCTTATATAAATTTAATTAATCATTTCCAATATATTCTCAAACATACACACGAATCATTTACATCAATATCACAATCATAAATTATAAGTCAAGTCTTTCCAATTAAAATCCGAACGATAACATCATCAAAATCAATTACTCTAAACCCTGTCCGGACGGTATGACCATGTATGCTCGCCGCTCTCTGCACCTGGGTGGACCTGGCTGGGATACACTCAACAGACCGCCACCCGAGGTTAGTCCAGTGGAACCACCTCGGTATAGAAATACCATGAGGCTAAAGGACCTCCTGCCATTCCCACGCATGAGTTACCCTCCTCTACTTGAGAAGGCGTAATCACGGAATATCATGATAGAGTCAGAACCTGAGCCTTTTGCCACAGTCATACTATACCAACCAAAATCAATCATGAGACATTCCTCCTTGGAATTCTCTTACACAAACAACAAACCGAACGATAACGCAATGGAAACGTATCTTTCAAATCAACCAGACTAAGTTAAGAAGACCCGGACGGAAAAAAAATCAATGGGAAACTCAACAATGGAAACAAACAGAACTCAACCATGAAAATTAATGGATCTTAATCAAGAAAACAGATTTAGTCAACGGATTAAGTCAACGGATGGTTCGAATGAGACCGAACGTTTTTAAATAAAATAGTTCTCTTCAATAAAGTGAGTGTCAGTACAAGACCGGACACTCCGTGAGGAATCAAGTGTCAGTGTAAGACCGAACACTTTTCAAATAAATAATATTATTATAAACCGGACGTTTTTAAGAATTCAAGTACGGGTATAAGACCTAATACTTATCAAATAAGAAATCTTCCTTACAAGTCGAACGTTCCATGGAAGACCGAACGTTCCGAATGGTTAATATGAGGCTAAACACTCAGTCTATGACCAAGTAATTCCAGACCGGACGTTCCGTATAATAACGACAATTAATATGAAACTGAGTACTCAATTTATGACCGAGTACTTCTCAAGCCGAGCACTCGATTTATGACCGAGTACTTTCAATAAACATTATCAATATAAAACCGAACGTCTAATGTGTGAACGAACGCTACTATAATAAACATAGTTAACACGAGACTAGGTAATCGGTCTATGACCGAATACGTTAAAGCCGAACACTCAGTATAAGACCGAGCGTTCTGTAATGGATAGATCATTATGACTGACTAAGCAAGGCATTTAAGTTTCGATACAATAGTACAAGACCGATCGTTTTAGGAAAAACCGAACGGTCCTAATGACCCTTCGATTGCAGAATCAATTGTTCTAAGTTTTCATGCATTCCTCTGAGTTCCTAATCAAGATAATCAATTTAACACATCATACACATTTCATCATACCATATAAACCATCAAACATACATTAAATCATGTTTTCAACCATACAAGAAAATCATAATGAAATTTCATAAGCTTCCCTTACCTTATGATCCAAGCTAAGCTTCCAAGCACTACTTCTATGGTTTCCTTCCAAAATCCAAAGTCGTCCAACAAAGATTCTGATCGGTGCAAATGAAAGCTTTTGTCACCGGGAGTGTTTAATCTGAAAGAAGGTTGATGATCGGAGGGGAGGAAGTGGTCGGAATCTTAGAGAGAATGTGTAGGGTTTTTAGAGAGAATGAGGAGAAAATGGTGGGTTTTCTGGAGATGGAAGATGAAGAGTTTGCATCCAGAAGAAAAAATGACGCCAGCTTCTAAAATCCTTCTTTAAATACTGCCTCCCACAAAAATCGAACGGTCCAATCCCTGCCGGCCACCTGTCTTCCACTTTCCGAGCTCTATAATCCCTGAGCTGCCACTTGGATTCCATTTTTTTTTTGCAAACTCCCTCCTTCCCTGCTGCCGCACGGTTTCCAATGGATGGGGAATTTAATGCATTGATCAAATTGTCCCCCCACTAACTCAGGGAGAGAAACAGGGCGTGACACCTGTCTCCCACTAAAGAGGGGAAAATTAATGGGTGTGACATTTCCCCCAACAAATAAAAATTTTCGTCCTCGAAAATTAAGATCTACCCAAGCACTCAGAGCTTGGCCGACCGAACGGTAAGACTAATCTTACCCAAGGATTAAGACCGATAAGTCAGAATACCTTTCTACTAAAAACATGACTATGTGGCTGAATCAACGGGATAACTCTACTATGAACACTCTGGACTTGAACCGAGTACTTTAACAATGAATGGATTTGTTTGAAACTGTTTAGGGTGACCTTTTACAATGTTGGTCAGTTGCACCTAGACCGAACAGTGAGGTTAGGTAACTACCTAACGGTATTTAAAGGAATCAAGTGAAAAATGTAGAATTTTTTTTTTCGAAATGAATGACCAAATGATAAATAAAACTGAAGATTTTGAACTCAAAATTCAAGGGTCCAAATACCCGAATGGAAGATGTTTCAATAAGGGGAACCGTACGGCAAAGTTAATACCGAACGGTGGAAAACTGTTGTTGATCACGAGTCTGCTTAGGAGATTAAGAAAATGGTGAAAAGTTTGCTAATGGTTTATGTTAAAAGGCTAAACCGTTTGTTGAGTTAGATTTGGAAACCGAGGAGCGGAAAACCCAAAAAGAAAATAGTAAGAATATTAGTAGAAGTGAATTCATGAACATACAGGATAACCGAACGGTTATAGAAGCATAAGGCTAAACACAGGCCAAAAGTCTAACCAACGAACCGAACGGTAAACCAACTACGAGAATAATTATAACAGACCGAACGGTAAACAGGACAAGTTATGAGAAAAATAGAAATAATAATCACTAAACCTACCAAAAGTACAATCTTTTAATATTATTTTTGTATATTTTAATTAATTAAGTTATCTATTAATTTACTTTTCAAATTACGAGGAAAAACAAACATATTCCATATATTTTCAATATCTCTTACTAATAATCAATATCTCTCACGACGAATAATTATACCGACGTCAAATGCAATATATTTTTAAAACTAAAATTTGAACAAACTTATGAATAGTGGAAAAGCTAAAAATATCAAAATTAGGTGAACAAATTTAGATCAAAACTACGCGCTTAGCAAAATAAGAAGATTAAAATTGCATACAAAATTTTAAAGATTTAAAATAATAGTTCTACAAAATATAAAGACCAAATTGCATAATTCAAAATCAAAATTGCATATTTTATTCAATTTTCATTAAATATTTTAGTGAATCTTTTAATAATAGAAATTGTCTCGCCAACTTAATAATAATTCTCCATAAAAACTAGTTATTTCGTATTA
This sequence comes from Vigna mungo, assembly GCA_036885675.1. NCBI lineage: Eukaryota > Viridiplantae > Streptophyta > Magnoliopsida > Fabales > Fabaceae > Vigna > Vigna mungo. Next base: position 711,860 of record CP144699.1, on the reverse strand, counting down.
TAATATAATTAATCAGATGAAATTTATCCTATTTAATTATATAACTACATTAAATAATATTTAAAATATTGAAATTATTTTAATAGAGCAGATGTATCCTTTAGAAATTATTTAAAAGAGTTTAATAAAATGTTAAAATTTAAAGGAATATCAATTCAACGACGTATTTGATTAAATGAGAGAAAATTGTTATGATATTCCCCTCACTCATAATAATATATTATCATTTGAGCAACAAATATTCATCTCTATAAACGGAAGATAATTGATGTAATTTATTTCTTACACAAATTATAAGTAGTTGCTTAAGTGATTAATATTGTTAAATCCTTATATTTCTATACTCACTATTTTTTTTTCTTAAAAAATACATATAAATATCATCATACCAAAAAGAATTTCAAAAGAAATAAATTAAATCATTCAATTCAAAATAATCTCATATAAATTATACTTCAAAGCAAAACTTAATTTCTTTTACTCGGATTTATCTTAAACCTTGTAAATGTAATTCAAATTACAATTCAATCAATCCAACACACATGCAATTCAATAAAATAAGTTAAAATCAAGTATTTCAATCAAACTCTCATTTCATTCATCAACAACAATTAAACTCCAATTAAAATAACATGTTAAGTTAAAATATAACATGTTTAGTTGAACTTTAGAACACTTTTGCATATATTCATCCTTCTACTACAAAATTTAAAATAATATTCCAAAACTTAAAATAATATAAATATTTTCTTATTATGTTTATTTTAACTAGCCATATCCAATGTAAGACATTATATATTCTCATGCATGATACAAGGGCGTGTCTAGTAGATACGTACAGAAGTTATTCTTAAACCTTTTATTCATTAAAAATGTCAAAGATTGAAAAGTTAACATTTTCATAACTGTAAATTCAGATGGAAATTAATACGTATTCAATTGGTTGTGGTCAAAAGTGTTACATTTACACTGGTAAAATTATCATTAACTTGTGGACAATTTTTGAATAATGTAATTAGGAAATTATGATTTAATAAACTCTAACATAAGATGATTAAACTGAAGAAAATATACTCATCGTGGAAGAAAAAAGGTACCAACTATTTTCCTTTCCATTATTTTTGGAGGATAGCTTTATGTGAAAAAAAATGTTGAACCATACTCTGTCCTTTTTTATATTAAGGATATCTATAAAATATTATCTGTACTGTTTTTTTTAGAAAGACATTAAAAATAAATAAAAAGTGAGAAATGAAGACATTATATAAAATTAAAGATTAAACTGAAAATTTGGTAAAATTAAATGTTGAACTAATTTACCTAAAATCCGAAAAAGTTGAACCATATTTGCTCCTTTGTGTCTGGTTTTCTATTGAATTTCCAAAACACACGCAATAGATTTTTTGTTTTGTTTTGTGTTTACATGAGACATTATATATATATATATAAGGATTTTGCATGCGACATAATGATTTGATGACAACAACGTGGCACCACCGTCATTTTTGGGCTTTGCGTTGCCGGAATTTGTATTGTAACCATCCACGCGTTGCTAAGTGCAGATTTTTTTCTTACGCGCTTCTAAAATTTTGTTATCTTTTTTATAGTATTTTTATAGTTAATCATTTTAAAGTTTGACTTCGAAAATGCTTTTCCTAAAAAATAGTATTTTTATAGTTAATCATTTTAAATACTTTGGTGACTCTTTCATTATTTTGTTTTTATAGAATGATTCAAAGAATTAAGGGAGAGAGAGAGAGAAGTCCTCAACCATGTTGAGATTTGCTTAACAATGATTATTATATACATTTGAAAAGTCATTTCTATTATTATTATTATTAAATATATGATAATAAAAACTAATAAAATTATTTTTATTATAATTATAAAATTAAATATAAATCATTTTTATATAAATATTTTATATTTATTTTGTACTTAAATTTTTAATTAGAAAATAGTTAAGTTTAAAAAAATTCAAATGAAAAAAAATGATTAAATTTAAGGAAACGATAATTTAAAGGATAAAATTGATAAGATTGTTATTTTAATTTAAAAACCTTTTATTTAGAGGATAAAAGGGAAAAAATTGTGAATATCAAAAAGAGAAATCTCCTATAAATATAAATTATTATTAGTATTATTATTTAATTATGTCTTGTTCCTATGCTTTTATTGTTTTTAATAATTATCTTGATAATTATATTGCAAGTAATGGTTTATTTAGTATAAAATATAGGAGTTTAAAATTTTAAAGATTAAAAAGTGAGAAAGGTTAGCTAGAAATGAAAATGCGAGACTCTCATGCATTAGGCAAAGCTATAAATGAGTCCATTCTTAGAAAATTCATTAAGAAGTTAGTCATCTTTCTTATAAAGCTTTCTTTATAATTTTTTTTTATATCTCACTTAAATTTCATCTGGTGTTAAATCAGAGTTTATCACCACGTAAAACTCTACAAATCTCACCGAAAAATATAGAGTGAAATATCTTTCTTTCATACTTTTAGGAGCTCAATCCATTTTCTTGTTAAGTTTGTGATTTGTATATATATTATCTTTACTCTCATGAACTTTTTATGTGTTGATGAGTCTAGTTACATCCTTAAATAATTAGTTTGATCTTCTTTTTGTTGTACGATAATTTTTGTTGGGTTTATAACTATGTATTAATATTGTGATTTGATAGCTCAAAAATTAGTCTATTGATTTTGTTTATTGTTGGTATGAGATGAATGATTCTTGACTTGCATGTTTATATATGTATATGTAGTGGAAATTGGAGTTTTCTTTAAACACATGCTAAATGAGAGAAGTTTAGGTGAATTATAAGGTTTAAAATGAAATTAAAGATGTTTTTGACTTTGTAGAAGCTTTAAATGAGATTTTGGTAAGCTTAGCATTGGTTAAATTGCAGGATTTTTGTGTTTGAGTTATGTAAAGTGGACTATTTTGTTATCCATTTCATTATTTGTAGGATACATATAAAAAATATTTCCAAATATCCACACACACATATATAATATTTTTATTTTGATTACTCAAATTGAAAAGAATAGTCAATATAATTTATTATTTACATATTGATGTTATGATGACACCTATATTTACCTTGTCAAAAAGAGTGATTAAATAACTATATATGGTATTCACTAGAAATATTTATATATTATCTATTATATATTTTACTAACATGCATTCATGGGTAATTTTTTTTGTCATCTTTAAGTTAATATGATGGTTAAAAACCACAAAAATATAATGAAGTACACTGATTTATAGTGACATTTATGAACTATTCAATAATTTTTTATAACTTTTTTACTTTCTTACTTTTCGTCTCTCTCTCTCTCTATATATAATTTCAATTATATAAATCTCCTTAAATTTTTAATTAGGATAAGTTATTGACTTTACCTATTAAATTGCTTCAGCATATATATTTAATATTAACATTTAATTTATAAGTTTAATAATTTAAAAAAATATTATTATATATTTATATTATTTTAATAAAAAAGTTTCTAATTTTTTTAATTTAAATTTTTAATTTAAGAAATATTCATACTATAATAATTGGTGGATTGGAAAGACTAGACATGTGTGAAATTCTAACGGGCTTACCAGCAGAGTCCTTTGCATATAATAAAAGTTTTAGTCAACATCGTGTTGGAAAATTCACACACATTCCAAAATGTAGAATTTAAATATAATTTTTTATGCATTTTAAGAAAACATCAGATCAAATTTGTTCCAATCAATTTTTAAAGACATGGTAAATCTCATGTTCCTCAAACATAGGGTATAAAAAAGGTAAGGAAGATAATGAATTTTTTTATAAACAAAACAAAATATCCTACTTTAAATAAAGTTTTACGATTTATTTAAATTGTTTATATTAATTCATAATCTTTTACATAATTAAACAAATTCCCTTTTCATCTTTAATTAAATAATTCAAAGCCATTTCACTTTTTTTTTTCTTTTGCTTCCTTGGAACCTTTTCCTTTTGTTTTTTTTTTAAAAAAATCATTTAATCATAGCCGAGCAAAGATGAATCTTTAAAAGATAAAAGATGGATATTATTGTCAGAGAAATAAAATAAAATAAGTCGACAATAAAGAAAATAGAAAGTACGAAAAAGGAACAGAGGAAAGCAGTGTCATTATTATTCAGCTCCGAGCTGCGTTTTTCTTTCTTCCGATTCTAACATACCCATCTTCCAATCAGGTAAAATTTCTCACCTTTTCTTCTTTTCTTCTCTCCCTATTTGACTTTGACCATTTTCGTTTTCTGTTCACAACTTATGGTTTCCAATATATTATTTATCTTGTTTGCTCTTCTCTTTTGTCTGATCATGTGTTTGCTGACTGCTTGCTAAGGTTGTCGGTGATGCAATTGTTGGTTTTGTGGTGAGAGAAGAAGGTGTTGGGGGCGAAAATTTGCAGTTGGTTTGTCTTTTTCTGATGGCACACGACTTAACTGGGCAGCTTGTGGGTTCAGAGATACATGGGTTTCACACCTTGCAGGGTACTTGCATTCTTCTCCTCTTATCTCTCTATTTGATTATGCTCATGTTTGGCTGAATCTACACTTTTATTAAGTTTCAATTTATTTTTTGAGAGCTTCCAACTTTTTTTAACGTTTCTTTGTGCCATGGATTTATTTATTTTTTTGGGGGTTGGATTTTGTGTGGAATTTTGGCATGTTGGTTCTCTTGTAATCGGATTCGCAAAAATCTCTGAGCTGACAAAGTCTAGAGAAATAACACCTTTCCGAAGGATTTATGTCTTGAGGTGCCTTTGTTTTATTCATTAAGGATTTTACTTGTAAGAACACAACTAAGAAACAAGCTTGTTACTCTCTCAAATACATATGAAATACTTGGCCAACTTTTATCATTGAAGCATACTTGTAGTAAATTTTAATATATGATATATGATGACATGAATTGTATCACATGTAGATAAATTAATTGCATTTAAACTTTGTTCTATCTCTTAAAAAAATATTTTATGAAAATTTTCAAATGTTCATTATCTATATATATCATCAATCATGAAACCATTTTATCACTATAAGTTCTAATGTGTCTCATACAATAATACTATATCTTATTGCTTTATTATTAACAGATAAATAGACTTTCAATTACTTTTGGGTGTGTGAATGTGTCTTCAAAATGTCTCCCACACTTATGATGCCTCTTCTTATTTGCTTTTGATCCATTGTCTTCCATTCTCATGGTGCTTAAAGTGACAGAAAAGTAAGGTCAGCCAATAGAACTTTTGAATACAATATAGAGCAATCCAAGGCACTTATGAATGTAGTTCCTTATAGATAATTACTCGTAAGTACTATGAATAAAGTAAGAGTTGCATAAAGAAAGACATTTCTAATTGAAATATTGGCAGATGCGTAGAGACAAGAATTGCATGTTCCATGCAGTCATGTTTTAAAAACATAAACATATTACTCAAAGAAAGAGAATCTCAAGAACTTGTTTTTCTGTTAAGATTGTTGGATAGAAAAATTTAACATATAAAGTTAGAACAATGAAAGAAATAGTAGAATATCCATCAGAATTAAAACGCAAAAAATGTGTATAATAATCAACATGAATATTAAATATAATAGATGAAAAAATTTAGGGTAGTTTGGGTTGAATATTTATATATAAGTAAACTGGATTTTATATTTTGTGTTTTTCTCCTTTTCTCAAGAGCTGAGCACTATTTATGAGAATAAGATCCCAAACGCACTGCCTAAAGAAGTGGCACACCCCGTTGAGAAACTAATTAATAAAGAATCCTTCAACTGAGAAAATCAAAAACAGAAAATATCTGTTTAACGTGTTAAATATGAATCCTATAAAAGAGGAATTAAGAAGATAGTGGTAGTTTTACATATTAAAAAAAAAACTGATTTCAAAATAAACAGAATGATATTTTAGATTTTAAATCACGAATGTAATCTTATATTCCAACAGCTTTTGTCTCCTAAAGATTCTAGAGTGTGATTTTGAATGCAACCTTGAAGTGAAGAAACAAAGTACTGCTGGTTTGGTTGTAGATTGTTTCTCCTTCGTCAAGTGTGAACTTCTCTTGGTGTTTCTGTGGAAAACAAGTGATAGAGGATTTTGTTGATTGATCTAGTATTGGCTGCTGTTTAAACTTGATGAAGTTCAAACATTTTTGGAAGAACTGACAAGAAATCATTCCTTGAGAACTTAAAGTATGGGTATTGGTACTGAAGTTAAAAAGAACAGGGTACCACGGCAACTCTCCATTTTTTTGTGTTGTTTCCTCATATTAGAAAATGCTTTTCCTTGCTTGTCAAAAGGCTTGATATATAATTTTCTATTGACGCCAGAAATTAAAATTAACCTATGGACTTTATTTTTTTTGAAAGACTTTGCTTAAAACTAAGGTGCATAGTTGAATTTGACTTATGAGAGAAACTGAATTCATATTACCTTCATATTTTCTTCCTGCAAGTTAATATGAAGTAATTTATTGGAACTGTACTGAGCACTGACTTAAACTAAACTGAACTTCTCTGAAATACTATTAATAATAAATTCTATGTATTGTGTTTACGATGATTATGAATAAATTGTTCTTCTTTATGCCACCATTTATAAGATTTACGAATTGTTATTTGTTATTATCTTATCAGATAGACAGTTGTGACTGGCAATGTTGTTATATATTAATTTGAAATTTTACATACTCTAACAAAATGTTGCAACATATAGCTAGAAGGTTCATGATTGTACAAGGATTGGTCAAAAGACTCAGTAAACCAGCTGAGATGTCAAACATAAATATCTATAATAGCTTTTGTTAGGATGCAAACTGATTAAAGGAAGTACAAAGTTAAAACCTTTAGATGTGAAAGCATCGCTTTAAACTGTTTGTTGATTTGTTATTCTAAATTAATTTCTTACTCGTGGCCCAGATCTGGATGTTAGTAATACTATGGAGGAAGCAAAAAGCAGATGGCTTCGTCCAAATGAGATACATGCCATACTCTGTAATTACAAATATTTCAAGATCAAGGCCAAGCCAGTGCATTTGCCCGAAAGTAATATGCTACTATTAACAGAAACTTGATGTTTGTAGATTAGATATGTATTGTCGTATATATTGCTTCTCGTCATTATTGTTCATGTATCTCAACTTCTATTTGTTATTTTTCATGTAGCATTTTTATTTTCTTGCTCCTGAGCATTTCATGTTTTGTAGAATATGCTATAAATTTGTGAACATGTAGATCTTTCACTATTGTTGAAGCACATCTTAACAAAAAGTAAGATAGGCAAAAGAAGAAAAGGTTTTATACACTAATTTATGCATTGTTCAAGTGTGTGTTTTATGAGCATAAAGCAATGTGTAAAACCTCCATGACTAATTTTTGGCATTCTTCCTTCATAGATTTATGGAATGAAATTTTAGCTAGAGTAATATGTTTGCATCTAACTAGAAAGTGTTTGCATTATCCAGAATTATGACGTCCAACAGGAGTCCAATCATTACTAATGTTAGATTATAATTTTGTTTGTAAAACAGGCGGTACTATTGTACTATTTGACCGCAAGATGCTTAGAAATTTCAGAAAAGATGGGCACAATTGGAAAAAGAAAAGCGATGGGAAAACTGTTAAAGAAGCTCATGAACACTTAAAAGTGAGGATTTCATTTCCTGGTTGTTTATTTGAAGTTTGGTGTTAGCAGCTACTCCATTCTGAACAAGTATCCTGGGGGTTTTATTGGTTTTTCCCGTGTTGAATTTGATCATTGAATGCTTTCTCCTACTATAGCAAAACTGGTCTTTTTTAATATAGTACCTAATGTTTTCTTGTGCCTTCCTCAATCCCGTTTAATTAGACTCTCGAATTAGTTTAACTAAAGTTTTGGTTTTTTGGAGTGGCCAGTGGCATCAGTTGATCAGTGTTTCTTCTTCTTTTAAGATGACAGATAATGTGAAATAAATTAAAATTTGGAAAGTGATAATTATCTTAAAATTACCGAATTTCAACTTATGGCCCAGTAATTAACTTTCATTCTATACTTATTGGCTAGTTCAATGGCTAGTTTTACCAAATCTTTATTCAGTAAGCTTTCTTATAAACTTTTAGCTAGCTTATTTACTAAATTTGTCAGACAAACCCCTAGCGAACTACACCTAACTGTATATGGCCATTTTTTGTTATCTTGTAAATATAGAGGGGGACAAAATCATCATGTTTATGATCATCAGTATAGTATAATTCTCTTTTTCTTTGAGTATGGTATTCGAAGGGAATAAGGTATCGTGCCATGAATATGATGGAGTATATCAAGTAGCCTCTTGCGTGTTTGGGCTAAATCTTTAAACAAGCCACTAGATTAGGTTAGTGGTGAGATAGTCAGATAGTTTTCATGAGATCATAGGTTTGACTGATATGTTATCTTGATACTAAAACAGGTTGAATATTGAAGCACTAGGAGCTTTTAAATCTCAGTTCTGCATTTTAACAGTTTTATTGACACCAAATTCAATTCAATGCGCTTTCTTCAATGAGCCATGGGTGGTAATTTGGTTTCGGTCTTGGAGTTTTTGACATTATGTGGATTTAGACATCATTTACGTGCCATCAAAACCAGGTCTACGTAACCAAAAAAGAATATCTATACTGATATGTCCTATTAGGGGTTTCTATTTATGATTAATGTAGTTTAGTTGTCCTTGAGGGTGAATGGGTAGTTTGTTCAGTCAATTAAAATCATAGCTAAAATTTCAAAGATAACCCACCTCCTAATATCAAGGAATCGGATACTTACTCATACAATTGTTACGAAATGGTTAACCCATACATACAAGGATCCAAATTTCCCTAGCAAAGGCCCCTCTTTCAGAGGCTGACACCTGGCAGCCGGGTGAAGTCGGGACTCCCCCTTTTAGGAATAGGAGTCTCAACGAGGTTCAAACTTGAGACGTTGGGTTTGTTGCAAGACTCTGATACCATGTTACAAAAAGATTAATCCATTCATACAAGGATCCAAAATTCCTTAACACTAACCCTCGACCAGAACAATTTCTGTTAGATTTAGGATTATTAATAGATTTATATCACATTATCTGTGCTTTGTTCATCTACAGTTTTAAACTTATTATATTTTTTAATCTTTTACTAATTAAAATACAGCGGTTGTTGAAAACTGCCACTAGTTTTAAATTCTAACACCATTAGTTTTGGCTTGACCAAGAGGACCGAGGAGGACTGCATTGCATTAAGTTTAAAACTTGGGGGACCAAACTAAATATTTTTAAAATAGAGAGGCCAAATTGAACTTTGTAAATAACTAGAGGGATTGAAAAAAGTAATTTAGTTTATTTTTATCATTCACATTAAGTGACAGGAGGGATAAACTACGCTTCCTCTTTACTCTTGTCTCCATATTACACCATATTTTTTCTATTATCAAGTTCTCTTTCTACAGTTTTTTGTTATATTAAATTCTAATGTTCAATTCAGTCACTAATTATCCACGTGTCTACTTTTTTTGCATTCCTTTATTCTTTTTTCTGTCCTCTTCAATCAGGTTGGCAATGAAGAAAGGATCCATGTATACTATGCACATGGCCAAGATAACACGACCTTCGTCCGTAGATGTTATTGGTTGCTTGATAAGTATGTTTTGCTTGACTTTAGGTTCCCAATTCCAATATATCGTGTATGGCTTTATTTGTGACTGAGTTAGTAATAGGTGTTATGTATTTCTTTCATTTTTATCAAAAAATAGAATAAAAGTAAGTTTGCTAATGGTAATGTGAGTTACAATTGGTATGGTTTTGTTTTCAGGAATTTGGAGCACATAGTCCTTGTTCATTATCGTGAAACACGAGAGGTTGTGTTAGTCATTTTCTTTCTTCCTTATTCCTCTACAAAATTTAACTTCATGCCCAAATGAGGACTAAGATTTGCTATTTGCATGCTGCTTTACATGATAGAAAAACCATATATTATCAGTTTATTGTAGAGATTATGATAAGATTGTATTGTTGAAATTGTGATAAGATTATAGAAATCTTACGATCTAGAGGCTAAAAATGTGTTAGATTAGTTTATTGTTTTCCATGAAATATTTTCCTTATATTACCTCTTTGAGTCTTTGTACAATATTGCTATATATATGATAGGGCTGGGCGACTCTCTCCCAAACATGCTTTTCAGTCCAAGAGATTGTTTCTTGTCTCTGTTTTGTTGGTATTAGAGCTCGCATTAAGGACCTGATCATTTGATGTCTGGATGCCAAAAGTTGTCTATAAGAATAGTGTCTCACACTGTTTTTAAATTTGTGTGGTTGGAAATTTCATTTATTCTCATGCAAATTGCTTTGGTTGTTTTATTTATTTTTTCTTTTTTATTTGGGGAGGGGAGGGGGAATAAATTGGTCTGGTTGGAAATATGCGGTGTTGTTTGCCAATGCATATATTTAAAGGCATCTCAAGCTAAGAAAAAGCTCCTCTAGTGAGCAAGGGGTGTATCCACCTAAAATTTTAGTAAAATAATACTCTAATTCAAATTAAATCGAAGGTGTATACATCCTTACTGAATTTAGAGGAGCCTTTTCCTTCCAATGTTGGATATGTGCCATTTATGCTTTCTCATTTGAACTAGTTACTGAATAATTTGGTTTTCTAACCTTAAAAGTTTGGTGGTGGTTTATGATACAGATACAATTGCAAAGTTCTCCTGTTACACCTGTAAATTCAAATTCAAGTTCTGTCTCTGACCCAGCTGCATCTTGGATTCTAGCTGAAGACTTAGATTCTGGGGCGAAAAGTGCTCACAGTGCTGGTGAGAAATAACTTTTAGATGATTCCGGTCCACGTTCTTACAAGTTATATTCATAAGGCTTTCAATATGAATGACTTATTACATTTCTTTGTGATATTGCGATATTATATTCAGATGCTAAGTCTTGGTTAGGAAAAAAAAACTTAAGAAGCAGAATAATAAGTTAAGATAAAATCGTTAATGTCTTCATACATTGAAAATTTTCATTCCTTCCAGTCCCGTGACTTTAGTCTTATGCATCTTTCCAAAGGAAACCATAAATAAGAGTTCTTTTATTGGTTATGATCTAATGATCCCATATGTTTTGTTACTGTTGCTTTCATACGTACCGCTGCTTTCTTTCCTTGACTAGGTATATATCCTCATCCCTTCTATCTTTTTTGGAAATAAACAGAGCTTAATGACAATTTAACAATTAAAAGTTATGAAGAGAAGCTTCATGAGATTAATACACTTGAATGGGACGACCTAGTTGTTTCAAATGTCAACACTTCTACTACATCTAATGGAGGTAATTATTTGTGTTTTAACAGAACCGATTGTTTGTCGTGAAAGAACCTTGTTATTTATATCTTAAATTTACTTTTGGCAGGCAATGTTCCACATTCATATCAACAAAATCAAAGTTTACTTAGTGGAAGCTTTGACAATGTAAGATACTAATGCCTTTATTTCAGTTATGTTCTTTATTAAGCTGAGATCGAGTTTTTTCATTAATGCTTAATGGGAATATTAGTTCGTTGAATTTTCTTAGAAAAATGATAGAGATTGGGCATTATTAGTCCCAAGGTCCCACATTTATTAATATAAATTTTTGGTGAAGTATTCAAGTGTTTGAGTTTCCCCTCTTAATAACTAGCATTTGATGGTGGGTTTCCCAAGTGTTCGAGTACTTGTTTACTTAGTATATTAGAGCTAGTGTCCATGTCTAGGAAAGGGCTACCTACCAAAGGTTTTGACTGGTGTGGTGGGTTCTAACCAACAAGTTGAGTGAAATATCATGTAAAGTATCAGAGTGAAAGTCGTTAACAGGTTGACTCTCTGGGACATTTCTATGATAAGGACTTGGGTCTTATGAGGTGCCAAAGTCCCACATTGAGTATAATGGGATGCTTCCTTAGTAGCTAGCTTTTGAGGGCGAGTTTGTCAACTGCTTGGATACTTAAATTTAATTGGAGAGAAACTAAGTAAAACAAAAGTATGGGAAGTGTAAGGTATTCCTTGAAATGGAGGAAAATAACGCAAATCTTGGGGTAAATTGGAGTATGATATATATCTTTGGCACTTATAGATGTACAAGATAATATATTTTATATATCACGTAAATTGACAGTAAAAACATTCTTATAAATAGACAAAGCATGTAGGATTATTGTTTATAAAAATAAAAATGTCTCTTAAATATATTATAATCTTCTTCTGCTACTTCTTTCTGTCTTTCTCCAGTGATACTTTCTTTGTGATAGCTGCTGTTGTAACCTATATTCGGCTTTTGTTACCAGGTATCTGTTACTCCTTCGGCAGAAGTTCCTCCTTTAGGTAATATAACTCAGTTTATGGGAGCAGTAGTGTTCCTTACAGTTTCTCAGAAAGTGTTAATCTGCTTAAAAATAGTCCTAAATCTCCTTGTGGTTTTGACACCTTGGGCACTTTGGTCAATGAAGGCTTGCAAAGTCAGGAAAGCTTTGGAACATGGATGAACAACACCATAACAGATACACCATGTTCCATAGACGAGTCAGCTCTCGAAACATCAATTTCTATTGTTCGTGAACCATATTCATCACTGGTGGCAGATAATCAGCTATCTTCTTTGCCTGAACAAGTATTTAATCTCACAGAGGTGTCCCCTGCTTGGGCATCTTCCACTGAGAAAACAAAGGTTTCTTTTTGTTTCTCACATATCTTATTGCTAGTAATTATTTTCTGTTATAATTGTATCCTTTAGCACTAAATGTAAAATATAGTTTCTTAGTTTATTTGTCTACATTTTCGTTCAGTCTTTGGTAACTTAGTATAGTTGTGGAATTTCAAAGTTTCAATATGAAACCGAAAACTTAAACGATGAGCACAAACTTTCATTTTCAGCAGGCACCATTAGCATTCTGACTACCGTTTTTTTATTTTATATTTTTGCAATTATAAGTAAACATTTTATGTCTCTTTACATCTTGCAGGTCCTGATAACTGGATATTTTCATAGTAACTATCAACACCTTGCAAAGTTCAACCTAGTGTGTGTCTGTGGTGATGTAAGTTTTCCTGTAGAAATTGTTCAGGTCGGGGTTTACCGATGCTGGGTGCCACCACACTCCCCTGGATTGGTCAATATCTATTTGAGCTTTGATGGCCACAAGCCTATTAGCCATGTTGTAAATTTTGAGTATCGTACTCCCATTTTGCATGATCCAACTGCTACAATGGAAGAGAAATACAACTGGAATGAATTTCGACTTCAGATGAGGCTTGCTCATTTGCTCTTTTCTACCGACAAGATCCTTGATATTTTCTCAAATACAGTGTCACCAAATGCTCTGAAAGAGGCTAGCAGATTTTCCTTCAGAACATCATTTATCTCCAAAAGCTGGCAATTCTTGATGAAGTCATTTGACGAGCAAACAACTCCATTTCCACAAGTAAAAGATAGCTTGTTTGAAATTGCACTGAAAAACAAATTAAAGGAATGGCTTTTAGAACGAATTGTTATAGGCAGCAAGAGTACTGAATATGATGCACAAGGGCAAGGTGTACTTCATTTGTGTGCAATGCTTGGATATAGTTGGGCAATCTCCTTATTTTCTTGGTCAGGCTTGTCACTAGATTTCCGTGACAAATTTGGATGGACAGCTCTTCATTGGGCAGCTTATTATGGAATGTATGGTACATCGATACCTTACTTATCTGAACCATTAGCCTATCTGCAACCACATTGACCTTAAAATCATTTTGACTCGAATTCATATTCAAGTTATTTTCCATTTTCATTGTAAAGATAAACAGAGACAACATAATCTCTATGATGTTTTCATGAAATTAGACACCAAATGATCTTTTCAGTTTCCATATAACAATACTTTCTTGTATGCTTTTTTTCCTCCTTTAAATCCAGTAGGGAACCTGATCGAACTTTTCATTTTTGTTGCTGCAGGGAGAAAATGGTTGCAACTCTGCTGTCTGCTGGGGCAAGGCCAAACCTGGTCACAGATCCTACTCCGAAAAATCCTGGTGGGTTTACTGCTGCTGATCTTGCTTATATGAAGGGCTATGATGGCTTAGCTGCTTACCTTTCCGAAAAGTCTCTGGTTGAGCAGTTCAATGACATGAGCTTGGCTGGAAATATCAGTGGCACACTGGACACTAGCTCAACTGATGTAGTAAACACTCAAGAACTTACTGAGGACCAGCTCTACTTAAAAGAGACATTGGCAGCTTACCGTACTGCTGCCGGGGCAGCGGCACGCATTCAAGCTGCATATAAGGAGCATGAGCTAAATCTACGATACAAGGCTGTTGAATTAAACACCCCAGAGCATCAAGCACGTCGTATAGTAGCAGCAATGAAGATTCAACATGCCTTTCGCAAGTATGAGACAAAGAAATCAAATGCAGCTGCTGTTCGAATTCAGCATAGATTCCGGACACGGAAAATCCGTAGAGAATTTCTTAATATGAGGCGTCAGGCTATTAAAATCCAAGTAAGACCTTCTCTTCTTGTCTATTATTCTTCATCGTCTTTAGTAAACATGCCGTGTAATGTGATTTCTGAATCTGGGAATGGACTAACATTACCATTGGAAGTGCAGTGGTAGATAACAACAATGACACTTGAAAATGTATTTTGATTGTTTGGTTAGACCAACAGCTTGAGTTGACAATACAATTTATACCCAGGAAAAGGTTCATGGTATATATGTCTTCATTGCAGGCTGCTTTCAGGGGCTTTCAAGTCCGGAGGCAATATAAAAAGATCATATGGTCTGTTGGGGTGTTAGAGAAAGCAATTCTTCGCTGGCGGTTAAAGAGAAAAGGCTTCCGTGGTCTCCAGGTTAATTCTGCTGAGGATGGGGAGCAGGAAGACGGTGTAGAGGAGGAGTTCTTCAGGACTGGCCTGAAACAAGCCGAAGAACGTGTCGAGAGGTCGGTCGTACGTGTGCAGGCCATGTTCCGGTCTAAGAAAGCACAAGAAGAATACAGAAGAATGAAGCTAGCATATAGTCAAGCAAAGGTTGGTAACATGCAAATGTCAAATGTCAAATGTTTCATGTGTTTTATTTTTTGTTTTATTTCACTTGTCTGTTTACTATGTTGAACTGCTTTGTGCAGCTGGATCTGGAATTTGAAGATTTCATCACTTCTGAAGTTGACATGTTAACTGACATATAGCTTGGTATCTTCCCAGAACAAGGTTTCCCCATAATTGAAATGTAGCAAACTAGTAGGTTTTTGGTGTCTTCTTTGTATAGTAGTAGTTGCATGTTGTAGATTATGTAAATTCCCTGGTGTAGATCTGAACCAATGGCTCTTCCATATTGCTTAAATGTCTTGAATAGGTTGTCTGTGTTTAATCTCTGTATTAGGGTTGCTTCTGATGCAAGAACAAGTTTGTAACTTATATAACAAGCCTTCTTTGATCTGAATAGACCTATTGTTGATCAAATTCTTCTGTGTTGTTTAAAGAGGATGGAGATTACTTTTGCTATAAAGGAGAAGACTACATTCACTTCTTTTAATAAATATTAAAACTATATTAAGCAAAAGAAAAATTATAAATGCTTAGATAAAAAAATATTAAATCTTTTTGTTATTATGGTAATAAATTATTAAAAAGGTAATGTTAAAGGAATAAATGATTTTATTTTGTATTTGATTTCCTTCCTCTTTTTTTTGTCATTTATTTTTGTTATTATTGTGTGATGTTTGCGTGGTAAATTATTGTTTTTTTTTTCATTGAATTTGTTTGGGAAAATTCCACATCATAATAAAAAATTTAAAATAGTAAATAAAATTATATTATTTTCGATTTATTTTTTAATCTTTTCTTCTCTTATTTTAAACAATTTCATCTTTTAATTTTTATTTTATTTGTCATTGTGCCGTCTAAACAAAGAATTAAATATTTAGTAAAGAGATTATTAGTGGATCAAGTTAACAAAGATGTCCCTTAATTGTTCTTCTCTTTTGAAATGTTAATTTTTAATGTATATGGTTCTCTAAAAAAAGTTATATTAGAAGCAATATGTGAGATGTTTGATTGTCATAAATTAATATTATTTGCATAAAATAAAAGAACTTCCTCACCTTATTATATAAGAACTTACATTTTTCATGTTAATATTCCAATAATGAACTTTTAATTTTAATATGTTACCCAATGATCCCACCTTAAGCTGATTTAAGTTATTAATAATAGTTAGTTTTGTTGATTATTCTTCATTAATTTGTCACATAATTTTACTAAACTTTTCTATCTAGTTTAAATTATGAACATTTTTAAGATTGGAATTAATTTTTGTGTAAAGAGTTCTGTTAAGAACCTCTTAATTATTGTCCTAAAACATGACAAAAAAACATTAACACTTCGCAAATTTAGGTTAAATATTTTTAGATTCCATAGGTTTATTATACTTACTGTTATTTTGTTGGCTAAAGATAAATTCATCCTACATTTCAAGATAAAAACCACTTAACAATTTATTATATTTATATAATAAATATACGAATTTAATGATTTCACTATTATTTTGTTAATAAAAAAAGTTATTAAGTAAATATTTCATTAAGAGATGGCGTCAAAATATATATTTTTAATATTAATTGAAGCTGAACTCATCAGATTTTTTTTTTTTTTTTTACATTTCTATGCAATTCCTTTTAAAATAAGTATTAAAGTGGACATATTTTAACTAAATTGTGATCATGATCTAAAATTCGATTTCTAGTAAGAAAGTTGTGTTAAAAAATATGACATTTTGTTCTTTGTTTTATTTTATTTTTTTGTGTTGTGGTTTAAATCTAATTGTGTTTTCTTAATTATTTAAAAAAAAAATAGTAGAAGCATCGTTTTAAAGAGTAGAATTTCCGTGTGAACGTTCAGTTATTTGATATCCGATCTGAAGAAGAGAACGTGATTGTAGGTTGGGCAATTGATGGTGTGAGAAAGATGGGGACTACGCCTGAGGCCAACGGGAGTAATGTAGCGGACGAAGAAACCCTCGGCGGCTCAATTAATTTCGGCACGGCGGAGGCCGTCGAATATGTCCGTTCCCTCACCGACGTCGGCGCCATGACGCGCCTCCTCCATGAGTGCATCGCTCACCAGAGAGCTGTCGACGTTGAACTCGACGAGCTTCTCTCGCAGCGCACTGACCTCGACCGTCACCTTCTCCAGCTCCAGCGCTCCTCCGACGTCCTCGACATTGTCAACTCCGACGCTGAATACATGCTCTCCAACGTCGCCTCCACCTCCGACCTCGCTGACCATGTCAGCCGCAAGGTGCGAGAGCTTGACCTGGCGCAGTCGCGCGTCCGCAACACGCTCCTCCGCATTGATGCCATCGTGGAGCGCGCCAACTCCCTCGAAGGCGTCCACCGTGCCCTCGAGGATGAGGACTATGAGTCCGCCGCGCGCTACGTCCAGACCTTCCTGCAGATCGACGCGCAATACAAGGATTCCGGCTCCGATCAGCTTCAGAGGGATCGCTTGTTGGCAGCAAAGAAGCAGTTGGAGGGAATTGTAAGGAAGAAGCTCTCTGCTGCTGTGGATCAGCGCGACCACCCCGCCATTCTCAGGTTCAGTCATGGATCTCTTGTTTTCTTTTATCTTGAATTATGAGAGTAATGTATATACATATATATTACAGATAAGAGCAAACAGTGTATGCATATATTTTTCACTGGAATTCTGTCATCCAATTGCAAATTGTTATATTTGGTTAGTGCTGGAATCTTCATTAGAAAATAGTCTTTAATAAGCTGGTTTCAAAAGCGCTAGATGAGTATTTGAATTATTTTAGTTTGTTAGGGTTGCTATTCCTAGTTTTTTCGAGGTATAGTTTACGTTGCAGTTCTAAAGCTTGTTTAAACTCATCAGACTTTGCATTTTATTCATGAGGGCATCTTTATTTACCAGAAATATTAGAAGTTCCGATCATTACTTTTACACTTGGTGTCAGAGCTCCACCACGGGCCTGATACAGTGTTTGAGAAAGAAAATACTAGAGTGAGTTAAGCAAAAGTGTATGAGAGGAAAAAACATTAGAGTGAATGAAGAAAGTGAAAATGGCAGAATCAAGCAATTTTACCTCGCCCAAATTTGGTGGAGACTATGGTCACTGGAGTTTACTCATGGAGAATCTACTTCGATGAAAGGAGTACTGTAGTGTTATTGAATCTGTAATAACGAACCAGAGGAGAATGAACCGTTCAGTGTAGCAGAGCGGGACTGACTTGCTCTGAAACCAACTTAAGAAAAATGCACAAGAAAATTAGAATGAATTTGAAAGTGTGTTTCCCTCTCTCAGGATTTCATATATATAATCATTTTGGATACATCAGATACAATGTATGAGACAAAAGAGAAGAAAATTATAAGTGGTACATCTAGGAACTAGGTTTAGCACAAAGCCTATTTAAGACTACTTATTCTAAAAGTTAGGTTTGTTATTTCTAAGTTTAGTTTATGTTGCAGTTGTAAAGCTTATTTAAAGTCATCAAACATGGCATTTTATTTTAGAAGAGCATCTTTATTTATCAAAAGTATTAGAAATTCCTATCATTAGTTTTACAGCTAGTTTGTTTACTTTAACATTTTTTACTTTAATACCCATTCTTACAATGATTAATTTTATTGGATGCTAATGTTTATATATATTTTTGCATTGAGGTCATAGAAATTGAACTTGATATTATGTTAAGGAAAAAACTTGTTCCACGATGCTGAACCTGGATCAGTCATTGCTCAGGTTCATTCGTCTCTTCACCCCACTGGGTGTGGAGGAGGAAGGATTGCAGGTCTATGTTGGGTACTTGAAGAAGGTGATTGCAATGAGGTCAAAAATGGAGTTTGAGCAGTTGGTGGAGACGATGGATCAGCGAAATGTCAATTTTGTTGGTTGTTTGACCAATTTGTTTAAGGACATTGTATTGGCAATTGAGGAGAATAGTGAGATCTTGAGTGGTCTTTGTGGTGAGGATGGTATTGTATATGCCATCTGTGAGCTTCAGGAGGAGTGTGATTCTCGTGGTTCTGCGATTTTGAACAAGTATATGGAGTATAGGAAGTTGGCCAAGTTGTCCTCTGAGATAAATGCACACAACACCAGTTTGCTTGCTGTTGGAGGAGGTCCTGAGGGTCCTGACCCACGAGAGGTTGAGTTATATTTGGAGGAGATTCTCTCCCTTATGCAGCTTGGTGAGGATTACACCGAATTCATGATTTCAAAGATCAAAGGGCTTACTTCTATTGATCCCGAGTTGCTTCCTCGTGCCACCAAGGCTTTCCGGAGTGGCAGTTTCAGCAAGGTTGCACAAGATTTAACCGGTTTTTATGTCATTTTGGAGGGATTTTTCATGTTGGAGAATGTCAGGAAAGCAATAAGGATCGATGAACAAGTGCCTGACAGCCTTACCACTTCCATGGTGGATGATGTGTTTTATGTATTGCAGAGTTGCCTGCGGAGGGCAATATCCACTTCCAATATCAGTTCTGTTGTTGCCGTTTTGAGTGGTGCCAGCAGTTTGCTCGGCAATGAATACCATGAAGCCTTGCAGCAAAAAATAAGAGAGACAAACCTGGGTGCAAAGTTGTTCTTTGGTGGTGTTGGTGTGCAAAAGACAGGTACAGAAATTGCAACAGCTTTGAATAATATGGATGTTAGCAGTGAGTATGTTCTGAAGCTAAAACATGAAATTGAAGAACAGTGTGCTGAGGTGAGTGTTGCATATTTTTAGTACCTTAAAAATATTTATCACTGATGAAATTCGTTAAATTTTGAATTATACAGTTGGCACACCCTTGCCTCGTGCATTGTGTGCCTAGGGTCCCATTATAAGGTAATTTTAGATTCCCAGGTTAGGGATTATTCATATAACTTATGCAGGATGTAGTTCTGAAGTATTGTAACATGATTTAGAGTTTTATCTAAAATCAGAATTGTCTAGCAGATGCTTAATCATTTAATTCCTTTATGCAGGATCCCCTACATAATTCAGTATAGTCGCCTCACCTTCTCATTTTTTGTCTGAAAATTACTTTTTTGCTTTATCTGCATTTACTACTTTAAAAGTCGATCTTTATATGCATCTAAGATTCACCTCCTCTAATCTTATACCTTCACCCTATTTCAAACATTCTGAAATAGTTTACTTCCATCTTCTCTGCATCAACACTTGGGTTCTATTTGGCTATATAGCTTATTTAAAATCAGAATTGTCTATCTTCAACAGATGTTTAATCATTAAATTCCGCTATGCAGGATTCCCTCATAATTCAGTATAGTTGCCTTACCTTCTCATTTTTTTGGCTGAACATTACTTGTTTTTCTTTCTACCTCCTAGATATGACCATCATCTTTCATATATTCCAATTCTGCTGCTCGTCTCTACATATTCAGACAACTGTTATATTCCATCAGCCCATTCTGAAGACAGACTTAACTACCTACTAAGATTATATAGCTCAATGTCAACTAGTCCTTTGTGGGTTTATAATATAGGTCATTCTTTATTCTGTCTGTTTGCTTTGCCTATATAATATATACAAGTTTAGGTTGCAAAATTAACGGACTGAATAACTTTGTGCAGGTGTTTCCTGCACCAGCTGATCGAGAAAAGGTAAAATCTTGTTTGACTGAGCTGGCAGATAGTAGCAATGCTTTCAAGCAAGCTTTGACTGCTGGCATAGAACAACTTGTGTCAACCATTGCACCTCGATTAAGACCAGTATTAGACAGCGTTGGAACAATTAGCTATGAGCTTTCAGAAGCTGAGTATGCAGATAATGAGGTGAATGACCCATGGGTTCAGAGACTTCTCCATTCTGTTGAGACAAATGTGGCTTGGCTGCAGCCACTAATGACTTCTGACAATTATGATACTTTTGTTCATTTAATTGTTGACTTCATTGTGAAAAGGCTAGAAGTTATTATGATGCAGAAAAGATTTAGTCAGCTAGGCGGTCTTCAGCTTGACAGAGATGCCAGAGCTTTGGTAAGTCACTTCAGTGTCATGACACAGAGAACTGTCAGAGACAAGTTTGCACGTCTTACTCAAATGGCAACAATTCTAAATTTAGAAAAGGTTTCTGAGATTCTAGATTTCTGGGGTGAGAACTCTGGACCTATGACCTGGAGATTAACCCCAGCAGAAGTTAGGCGTGTATTGGGTCTGCGGGTTGATTTTAAACCAGAAGCAATAGCTGCTGTGAAGTTGTAATATCCGTATATATGGTTTCTTACATATTCTTTTTTTTTTTCTACTTTAATTTTTCATCTGATAAGTATTAGAGCTTCATTCTCACTGCATGCAGTTGCATTATGCGACTTGCATTATTAGCTTCAGAGGCAAAAGAAGCAAGAGTACTTTAATATGATTTTCCACCATATTAATTTGTGAATTCCATATGCTAGAAAGGTTTATGACTTTACAAATAAGGGAAAAGAATATGGGTCCTGATAAGATTTATTTTCTCCCAATTTAAAAGAAAATATATATTTCATTTATATCACTTTATACGTATATTTTTTGTTATTCTTTTTCATTTACTCTTATATGTAATCAACTAAAAAACTAGTTGTATTCTCTTAATTCTTTATTCCTTTCAATTTTTTTTTTTAAATCAATCCTCAGCTAATAGCTCTCCTATATGGATTGACATATTTCGATGCAATAAATTATTTAACACATCAAGTTACTGAAAATACAAAGGTGCCAAAACTTGTGATTTTCTAATACTTCTTAATTACACATCAATAAATACTTAAATCGTTAATCAAACTATTAATAAAAACTCCATCAAAAATAATATAAATATGTAAGTAATTTTAACAGACACAGTATTTATTAATAACGTATTTATTATTTAACTAATTTGAATGAACCACTTTTTTAGGAGAAAGAAAGAGGATAAGAGGTTTAACATAAGAAAAGAGCTGAACCATAATAAAAGAAGAATTGATGGACATATCTGTAAGATAAGTATGAGAATCAAAAGTTTACAAATGAAATAGTAAGTAATGATAGTGTGCCATAGATTCCATTTTTATTGGCTCATAGGTGTCATTGGGATTCACTATAATAATTCTAATAATAAAATTAATAGAAAATAACACACTCAACCTATTGCATTGAGCAAACAAAATAAAATAACTTGTATAAGCCCGTTGTCTCTCTCTTAATTTTATAAAATAAATTCAAATTATAATATATAGAGTGATTTTGCTGTGGAAGTGATTTTGCTTTTAAGTTTTAACTGTTGTTTTAGATTAAATTATTTTTAGAAATAAATAAAAACTATCTTCAGTAAAATTGTAAAATTTATTTATATTTAATTTTATAATTATAACAATAATAATAATTTTATTATTTTCTATTATAAACACAATAATATAGTTTTTAATTTTACAAATTAATTTTAATAGATTATATCATCGTGGTCCTGAAACAACCTGCCTAGTTAGGAATCGGGTACTTTTATTCAAATAATAATTCATAACAAGTGTTGAGGAAGTGTGCCAAACGTTGCATTTTGATTGGCTGATACGCGTCATTGGTTTGACATGTAATTAGGAAACAATGTTGTCATAATAATAATAATTTATTTAGGTGTACAACAAAACAACACACTAAAAAACAATGGATGGTGACAAAACAAAAATATAACATGTTATTTTTGGAAATATGTGTTCATTGTGCAACAAGACAAAAAATATATGTGCTGTAAAAAAACTAAAAAAAATATGTATTAAAAAAATTATTGGCCAGAAAAAAAGGTATCTTCAAGGGTAATCAATGAATAATTCTACACCTTTGGAATTTATGTGAAAATTCTTTTAATAGTTTTTTTTTTTTAATTTAGAAACATTGAGTATTATGAAAGTTATCGCTCTATTTATCTTCTTTTTCTTAACACTTAAACATTTGCATAATCAAATTCATGATATAAAACTCAATAATCTTTTTATTTCATTAGTTTAATGGCATTAGACTTACATTTAGATCACAATATAATGCCAATTGATCCAAAATTTTAACGAATCTAGTCTCAATTTTTTTTTTACTTCGTTCTTAAGCTATAATGGATTAAAATATCGAATTAAAACAAAAAAAAAATAAGAACATTAAAATTAAAAAGAAAAGGAATGAATATATTTTTCATCCTCATAAAATTACAAATGTTAATTTCTAGATCTCTAAAATTATGTGTCATCATCATCTATGCAATTAAAACCTATGAAACTTATAAATTGCAAATATTTATTTTTCTATCTTCTAAAATTTTTAGTTGCACCGAAAGGGTTGTCACTATTGATGGAATTAAAGTATATCAATGATTTATAATGTTGAATTAACTTATGTATTTAACATTATTGAACCTCTATTAGCAAATTGCATAATATTCCTATAATTTTAGAGGATGGATTCAAATTTTAACATTTTTTTCCATAAGTAATAATAACACATTTATAAGATTTGTATTATATGTTTTCAATTATATCTTGATATGTAGATAGATTTGGGCAACATCATATTAACAAAAACGAATTAATATTGGTTAAATATTAAACTAGTCACAGCCCAACATTGTTTTCAAAAACTTAGTCATCGACAAAAAAAAAAAAAGAGTCACAATACAATGACAGTGTGTTAAAATACTTTTATTTCAATAGCACATTCCTCTCTATTCTCATTTGCAAAATCATAACCAGGTAAGGTAGAAATAAGAGAAAACTCAGCCACCATTCATATGTAACAAGGAAGAAAATGGAACTAATATTCTTCCAGATTTATTAATAGTTCCTGCCAAGTCATGCCATCCTACAACAGAATCGAGTATTTTAAAGGAGAACATTCCCCAAAAAATTCTTTCAAGATACAAATTTTATCATGTAATATCACTGCAGTTGTATCAAATAATCCAATCAAAAATCATCAAAACCAAAAGCAAAGTCAAAAGATCTTATGATGTAACTGCAGACAATGCTAGTTGACAAGAGAAAGGGGAACTACAGATGAACAAAGACTCTACTTGATGTACTGGGAAAGCCACTGGAAGCCTTCACCATACCCCATCTTGCGCACAATGCTGCACATGAACACTTCGAGGGGTCGAAGGTTGGAGTCTGTGAGGTTGATCTTTCCTTTGCCAGTGGTGAAATTGGTCAGGCCTAGATGATACCGGAGCTCGTCTTCTGATGCTGCATAAGGGATGTCAATCTTGTTGCCAAGCACAAGAAAAGGAACACCTGCCAAGCCTTCATCTGAAAGCAAAGCATCAAGCTCCTTCTTAGATTCTGCAAACCTCTCTTTGTCGTAGGCGTCGACCAGGTATACAACAGCATCCACCTGGAAAGACAGCAATTTGAGAATTCTGAAGTATCCAAGAAAAATATCATCTTCATCATCATAGTCATTGCAGCTTAGGTAAAAACATGTGAAGAACATGTTGATGCTAAAGAAATCACCAAACTTTAAGAAGCTATAGTGGAAAGGTGAATCAAACATTTCGCAGAATTGGTGAATAGAAAAGGTTATGAATTCAGATAATGAGCAACACAGACCAGACCAAGTTCATATTTTAGTTTCAAGATACATCTCCCTAAAAGTGAAAGAATGCATCAATTTACAATTGTGGCTTGAATCCTGATTTTCTTCTGATGCTTAAAAGGATGATTCAGTTTATTAGGAAGACTGATAACCATCCTAGTACACAAACCTAAGCATCTTTTATTTGTTCCTCCACTCTTGTGTATGTTATTTCTTTCTTATTCTTGAGGAAAACATAGGATGTGTTAGGAAATTAACTAGTAAACACCTCCAAAAAGATTGAGAGGTGCTATCAGCGAAATTTCCACAGTCAATATTTGCCTCCCATGAATCAGATAAATACAAAGAGCCTCATCTGGGATTATGAAGGCATGTATGGTGGATCCACGAGCACTTGTGAAAAATCAAGCAGACAGTTGAGTCATACTAGATTATTATCCAGAAGAGAGAATCAGAAAAAATGTTGCACAAGGCAGAACCCAAACTAGAAAGCAAAAGTTTTACGGAAGCAGCAACAATTCATCAACAAAAACCACAGCACAAAACACCCATCAGAAAATCTAGCACTCCATAATGAACAAGCCAGCATGGAAGTAAAGATGCTGGGTTTTTAAGGTCAGTGAAGAAGTCAACCAGCCAATGAAACATTATTGTAGAAATGCCATATCGACAGAGTAAACCCAACAAATGATTAAGAGGGAGTTTGACCATGAATCTGATTTTAGCCTATGCATGAAAGAAACTTATTTCATATTTCTTTAATTCCTTCTCCTATAGGCATGTTTATGAAGAAGTTTATCCAAACAGACTCAAAATTAAGTTCCTAAAGGAACTAAAAATACAATAACCAGGTTATGAAATTGTTGGTTGCATCACAGCCTTATGAAAGCAATCAGGCAAACAAAACGAAGCAATAAACCATTACAAAGCCCAAAAACCTATCATCAGCTACATGTTCCGTCCCATGCAACTGGGAGTGACTCATATTACACAAACCCCACTTTCAGAAACTCCAAAATCACACAACCCATAGCTCATAACCACCAAAGAAACATAAAAAAAATCGATGACCAGCATAAAGATCAAGAGGTTAAAAAAAAAAAAAATAACCTTGGCATAATAGTCTTTCCAGACCCTGCGAGCAACTTGATGACCCCCCAAATCGAAAGCCTTAAACTTGATCTTCCCAATGCTCAATTCCTCCGAAGTGGGGTGCTGGGTCGGCTGATGCTGAACTAATCTCTGCAACCAAGTATAAAAATTATAAAAAGATAATTTTTGAACGATTGGGAAGAAAAAAATGTGAAGAGGGTGAAAAGAAGAGAGGAAGGTAACCTCGTCTTTGAGCATGTGAAGGAGAGTGGTCTTGCCGGCATTATCGAGACCGAGGAAGAGAATCTTGGCTTCTTTCTGCCATAGACCAAGGGAAGCGAGAATGCCATAGAACCAGTCGAAGAGAAACATGATGTGTGGTGTTGTGTTGGGGTAAGAGAGAACAGTCGCAGATCGGAGGAATGAAAATGAAGAATGGAAATTGAAAAGAGACGGAAGCAGATCCCAGAGAGAGAGAAAGAGAGATCCTAGATCACGTGTCTGCGCATGTGGTGGGAATGCAATGCAATACACTGATGCAGCTCTGTTTTTTTTTTCTTGTAAATATTATTTTTAAATTTTTTAACCCTTTTTGGTTTGATTTTCCCACAAGAGATTGAAGGAAGGTTGGTGGGTGGTGGGGTGGGTGGTGGCTGGCAGCCCTTGACAGAGATCAGTAATTGTGATTTTTCATTCAAAGTCTCTCTCTAGGTTGTATCAATAACATTTTTTTTTTTCAGTGTATTAGGTCATTTTCTTATTGATTTTTTAAATTATATTATTCTATATATTGATAACATTTTTTTTACAACATTTTAATATCACGTGTTATTTTATGATTACTTCAAAATTACTTCACAATCAATAATAATAATAATAATAATCATAAATAATAATATGAACAAGTATTGTGAAAAATGTTATCAAAATGTCATTATCCGTTATTTTAATCATCTGTGATAAAAATTATTGAAATAAAAATTGTTTTTAGAAAAATAAATAGTTTTAATTATTGTAATTCAGAAGTTGATAGGAAAATATACTTTTTACATTTATAAAGAAGTAACTTACAATTTTTTTCATCTCTATGTATTGTTAAGGTGCTTGTAAATATTTATAACTGAACTTTTGGATTGTTCTTAACCCTGTTTATTTTGAATGTCGAAGAAAAAACTAATTAGTAGAAAATAGATTGGAAAGGAATTAGGAATTTAAATAGTTTTGATATTAAAACTCTCTTACTTCATCAATTGTTAACCAAGATTGAAAAAATCTACCATTTTACGTCATAACACCTACATCACTATTTTTAATGAAATGTGTTTTGTTTTTTCACTTATATAATTCCACGTATATGTATATGTGTATGGTAATTTTTATGTGTGTATATTAATTTTTGTTTATTTACATGTAATTAAGAGTGTTTTTATTTTAATTTTTTATACAAATAACATATTGTTACTCCTTTTTAGGTTTTATTTACATAATATAATTTTATTTGCTAGTTCAAAATTTTATTTTTAAAAATCAAATTCTAAACCTATTTTTAAACTAATACGCTGTAATTATTATTTTTTTACATAATTGAAAATATAATTATAATTATTAAAACTTATAATTTGTAATTTTTTGTATATTTTTTACAATATTTTTTTAAAATTAGACTATATTAGTATCACGTTTAAAACTAAACAAAGATTTGTAATTACAAATTGAGTATTAAAACTAAAACAAATTCAAAATAATAAATAACTGAATGTTAATCAGGTTGAGCTAAGTGTTTAAGTTTAGTAATTACCCATGATAGATTGATAAGTTCAAATTATTCTAAATTTGATTTAATCTTAAAAACAATTCAAGCTATTCTGTTTTATTTATTTAAACTTGTTTGAGTAGCCATTTACATGATTAAACCTAATAAAATAGAAAATTATAATAGATTGAATATATATTTAATAAAATCAAAATTATTTTGTAAATAATTGGACTTAAAGTAGTTTAATCTTTGCCCTATATTTATTTGTTGTTATAATTCTAAAATCAAATCAGACATTTTCACATTTATAATTTATGTTTGGACTATTTTGTGGATCTTGCGTTTATGGCCAGGGCATTATCGTCATTTAATGAGAAAAACGCTAAAAGGTTTCGTCTCAATATATATAAATAAACAAAGTAATCTCTCAACAACCCTAGCCGGCTCATCTGTGCAAGCACTTTCTCTTTGGTTCGTACGTTCATTCGACTTTCCGTCACAACGTTTTTCTAATTCTGTGTTTCGCAATTTGTTCTGCCGCTTTTCATATCTGATTCTGCATTTTCTGATTGTAGAGATGGCGAAGTCTAAGAATCACACAGCTCATAACCAGTCCTACAAGGCCCACAAAAATGGCATCAAGAAGCCCAAGAGGCATCGCCACACTTCCACCAAAGGGGTAAATTTTTCATTTTTTTAAATTTGTAGGTTATATTCTATTATGCGAATATGTATGTTTTTTGGGGTAATTAAATTGTGTGTGTATGTGTTTTGTTTTTTAATTGTATGCATTTTTATTGTTGCAATTGGTGAAGATGGACCCCAAGTTTCTGAGGAATCAGAGGTACGCTAGGAAGCACAACAAGAAGAATGGGGAAACTGCTTCCGAGGAAGAGTAAAGTGGCAGCACTTTCTAACAGAACCTTTAGGGTTTTTAAACTTTTTTTTTTTTTTTTAGTTTAAACGGTAAACTTTGTTCGGAATTGTTTGGAATCAATTTTCAGTAGTATAATTACTTTGTTCAGAGAATGCAGTACTCTTCTAATTTTGTTTTCCTGGTTTCTGTTGAAGAAGACCCTTGATTTTTTTTTCTTTTTTTATCAAATGGAATGAATGTTATCTTTTTAAGCATTGCTGTGGGTGAGAATTGAATATTTGTTATCTTGTGGAAAGGAAAGGGAGATTGGTTTTGTTTTTAATGGTTAGCTTAGCATTACGTCGCCGTGCTTTTGGATCTAGTTTCAATTGGGAAGAGAAGAAAATCGGAAGGGTTTAGGAGACATGACTGTTAGTGTGTGTTTGGAAACCATTTTGGTCCAATTTGAAAAGAAGTTTTACACTTTACAATGCATAAACCGAGAAACAAGATGAGTTGTTGAATTGGTGTTGAACGAGGGTTATTTGAATTTTTTTTATCAATGGAATGAATGTTAAGGTCTTTGTGTCTTTTAGTCATTGCCCGGAGAGGGTTCTGTTGGAGAAATGTTATTGTATACATAGTTTGGTGAATGTAATATTAGACAGATCACTTTCCATAGCTCGTTACTTGTAGGAGTTTTCGTGATACCTCTGATCTTGCTACTTGTGTTGTGTGAAGGAACATAAGGTTTGTTTAGTGAAACCTTCTCTATAAGAAGAAAAAAAATCAAAGCGCAGAGTTAACTGTACTTCATAAGGAAGTTTTGTATGAAGGTAAAGAAACTGGATTTTGCATATATCTCAGAAGCAGTGATTGTCTGTAAAACAACTTCATTTTGTTCAACCATGACTTTACTTTAAAGCAACTACTGTGGTTGCGAAGGGATTAGGAACTAAATGTGCTCTAAGGCCATCATTAGTTGATGTTTGAAGTTGACGAATCGACAATTGTGTCTTCTAAGCTTCTCATTTGAACAGCAGACCAGTATCGAAAACTACGAATTATTGAAGACAAAGCTATAAAGTATTTATAAAGTTCAAGTGTTTTAGATTTTAAGAATATTAGTTTAAAGTGAGTTGGTATTAAAGATATATTTAGAAATATTAGTAATTACAATTTATAATTAGTGCATGGACATATGATAATTTATAATTAGTACATGAACATGCGGAAAACCATATTTTAGATGATTCATAACAGCATAAACATTTTGATCATAACATCGTCACGTGGTGCTTGACACCATCATCTTGGCATATCATATGTCCAGCAAAGATCGATACCAATTACAGAATGGAGGCAGAAAATTCTAAATGTAGACCAAAATTGCTTTATGGGGTGGACTGCGTTATATCGTCACTTCATAACATGAAAAATTGACAGTTTATGTTCGTGCTCAAAACTGAAACACTGAAAAATAGGGTACTCGCAAAGGCCTGGGAACATGAAAAATAGGCAACTGATACACACTGAACATGACGGCATCTAGGCTGCAACTTGGAGAAAACCAGTATTTGAAGTGAGAAAGGAATATAATCTTTGTTGGACACTTACAATATGCCAACAAAATAATATATGCGGCACTCATCCATTCCGAGCCTCCTTTTAACGGTGTTTCCTTCTTTTATTCGATTCTGAATGAGTTGAAGTATTCCGCCAGAAGATGTGAAATGCATTGAAACTCCATTGTACATGAAACTCTCGTAAAGCGGATACTCAGGGTAGATTAAACTGCAACTGCTTCCTTTACTGGTGCAGAAGCTTGTGCTTTAACCTGATTTTAGTAATTGAAGAGGAAAGCACGTATTAAAGAACCAGGCATAACTAACTATTTGTGTATGAACGTGCAAGTGTGCAAATAAATTATGGATTAACTCACCTTTGCTGATTTAAACAGCTCATCAAGCACCTCAGACAAAGTCGGATGAGCATGAACGGCAAATTTTATATCCTGCATTGACGTGAGAGTTACCATACAGACAGCCATAAAGGATAAAAAGATCCTTGAGGCTATTAACAGGTAAATTTAAAAACACACGAAGAACCTTATTTATTTCTCAGTATAGCAGAGGCGATCATTAATAACCAAATCCCAGGCTTTCACATTTGACAGCTTTGGAAGGGAAATTTACCTGAATACGTGTTCCTAAGGCTATTGCATTGGACGCCTCGTGGATGAGATCAGCAGCATGCAACCCGAAAATATGAACTCCCAGTATCTCTCCAGTGTCAGGCCTGTATATCAACTGCAGGAAAACAGCGTAAAAATAGTAACACAAAGAAGCTGATAAAGAACAACAACGTTCCTAGAGTAATAATGAGCTTCAGAAGTAAGCCAGGACTCCCTGCTCTAAACCAAATAGCACCGATATCACCAAAATAATAATCTTTTGTAGATAACTCAGTTAGCCTCTAACTGCTAGGTCCAATTTCTTCAGATTATTTTTTGGTGACCAAGAGAACTCTATCAGGATATGGCGGGGTAGGGGGTGGAGGTATGATGATAAAATCCGTCAGTCCCAGTAACAACATCCCGATCTTAAAAATCAACTGAGCTAAGACCCACAGTTTGTTTTTATTTGGGAGAGTCCATAATCGTATTTGGGTGGTTTGACAAAATCCATTCTCACTTTTTTCAAGGTTGTAAAATGGTTACAAGATCGAGATAACAAAATCAATTTTAGCAAGGAGAATCGAATAAATTTCCAAAAATAACCCTATTATAATCACAATTAAAAAATCATTGCACTAAACAGAGAAATATAACCTTTGCAAGACCCTCCCCTTCATTTTCAGCTAAGGCCTTTGTGTTAGCTTTAAAACTTGTTTTGGCAACGCTTATTTCAAAACCTTCCTTTTCTCCTTTCTCCCTTGCTTGAGGCTGCATATAATGTGTTTAACCATAATACTTCATCAGAGTGAAGGTCAACAAGAAGAAATTTTAGATGTAAAATAATGGAATGGGAAAGGGAGTAACAGAGCAGAATAACAGAGGAGAGGACAGATAGCCATGCATATAAAAGAATGAAAAAAGGAGCAGGTGGAAGCCGAAACATAAACAAAAAGAAAATATTATACACCTCGGTCAATCCAACCATGCTGATTTCAGGATGAGTAAAACAAGCAGCTGGTATGGTTAAATGATTGAGCACATGATCTCTTCCAGTGACTTGTTCAACCACTGTCCAACAACCTTTTATTAGGTAAAGGAAGCAAATGACTCAAATATTACAAGCAGAATTACTCGTTTCTTACCTGAAATTCCTTGCGCACTGGCAGCATGAGCAAGCATCATCTTGCCATTTGCATCACCAATACAATACAAATGAGGAACCTATCATTACATCACACCCTAAATCAGTAACAATGTGTCAGACCAAGAAAAAATAATGTGTACATGAAACTTTTGAAACAAACCAGGTTTCCATTTGCATCAAGTACTCGCATGCGCTCATCCACAGGAACAAAACCACGCTGAGTTACAACATCAATCTGCAGGAAGAAATAAAGAAAAATAACCAAATACCCAATCACTTCCTTTGAGGAAAACATTTTATCATAAAGGCATTTCAGTTAGAAAGGCATACATTCTCCAATCCAAGACCTTGTGTGAAAGGAGCCCTTCCAGTTGCTATTAGCGCAGCATCCACCTAAAGCAAATAAGAAGTATCAGCTTTTAACAAATCAGTAACTAAATATGAATGTAAAGGCATGGGTGGGTGGGTGGGTGGGTGTGCGTACATGTATGCATATATGGATGTGCAGACACATAGATGGATGAATTGCTAGATATTTGAAATGTCATCTATAATTGAGAATTTCCAGAAAGTTGCCTTGGTACGGCACTTGCAAATCCCATCCTTAACACTTCAAATGTCGAAGAATTTGAGCTCGAATTACAAAATAGAATGGGGATACATAAGCCAACAACCTTTAAAACTAAGCACAGCCAAATGTAAATTTCAAAAAGCTTGAAAGTGAAATCCTTGATTATTAACCATTTTTGTCCCAGTTACTCTCAGCCACATGCATATCTACTGCTGTACAGTTCTCCCTATGATTTATTGAAGTTGAATATATTAACCACTTGGATATTGAAAATGTGATTTTGGTCATTACAAGGTCTCTCATACCATGAGAGCATGCTGCATTAAGAGTGTCCTACTATAATGAATACGACAAAAGATAAGAGTGTGTTCATTGGTCACGTGTTCTCCAATCAGTCTTTACCAATTAGTATTTCTGTGGGTGAAAAGTTAAGAGTTAACTAATTAATTGAAAGCATTAAGGAAAAACATTAGGGTACCTCTAAAGTGTCCTTTTGTTCCTTGGTCTTTGCATCAATGAGCTCAATCGTGACAGGTTTTCCATCTCTTGCAGGAGTGATCTATGTAGAGGAGAAGATGACTGAGTTCAGAGCTACCCAACAAAATATTATACCAGAAATGACCGCATGTGATTACCTTTGATGCAAAAACTCCAGTATGATAGTCAATATTCCGGGGATTTATGAGAACCCTTTGAGCCAACTTGCTAATTTCAGGATCAAATCCTGGCATGAGCTGATCTAAAGCTTCAATAAAAGTAACCTGCAGTATATTATTATTACTATTAGCAACTATATACTCATGCACTAATTAGGTTTCTATCTATTACGAACAATGAAATAATATAAAAAACTTTCAAACATCCTAAAAAAAGTGCAAACTATCGCAAGTTCTTCTAATGAAAAAAATACAACGGTGAAAAGGAGAAAAAAATAAGTACTGGATAAGTAATACCTCACTTCCAAGAGCTGTATAAACATCACTAAATTCAAGACCGATATAGCCACTTCCTACAATTGCAACCCAATCTGGAACAGTCTCCAGTTTGAGTGCATGGTCACTGGTAATCACAGTCTTCCCTGAATGTATATACTTGGTGAGGTTTCACTTGAAACTAAATAAAAGTTATGACAGAAATAAAAAAAAAAAAAAACAGTAAACATGAGGAACAATCTCCAAATAGAACTGAATATAGATATTGATCTCCTTACACACATTTTACTAATATCTTATCCATCAAATCTCTCTAATGCCAAATTGATCGCTTCTTTTTTCCAATGGGTGCTAACTGCGTTTATAACTGATAGCACTCTACTCATTATGCCCCTAGTGGCATGATAAGATTTTTATCATAGATGCTATTGTACATCCTAGTTTCTGGTAGCAAGAAAATATGCCTATAATCAAATTTTTTCACTAAGTGAAACTAGAGATGCTAGCATAAAGTAATAACGTCATGAAGAGAAAAGATAAAACATGTCGTGTACGGCGTACCATCAACTTCAATGCCCTTAGGAACAAAAGGAACCGACCCAGTAGCAATAATGATGTCTTTTGCAGTTACCACTTTGTTGGAAGAGCCAACTTTCACCTTTTGAGGACCCTGCATGGATTCACAGACAAGACAACAGACAATATTTTAAAATTGACATTTGCTTTTTTGTGGTCAAAATTCAAGCCTTGCCTGATAAACAAATAATTCAATTTCTAAAGGCAATCACAATAGTATTTATCTTTCACACCACAGAGTACATGTCACTTACCAAAATGGTTCCAAAACCAGTGAGAATATCTACTCCAAGAGCTTTTAAAGAGTTGGTCAAGTTGCCACGGATTTTCGAAGCGAGATTATTAGCATGGTCAGCAACTGCTTGTCTGTCATACCCAGCACCAGAAACCTAAAGTAGCAAAATAATCATAATACAACCAATCTCTCAGCGGCAATGCAGACTATATTCTAAAATTCTAAACACATTTCACACGTTTCAATTCCAACACAATATTTTTACCTGCAAACCCAGCGACTTCAAGTGATGATCATCCCGCAGCTCTCGCATACGACCGCTCACAGCCAAAAGTGCCTTAGAAGGAACACAGCCCCTATTCACACACGTCCCTCCAACCACATCTCCCTCAACAATGGCCGTTTTCAGGCCCTGCAAAACCACTTCCTCGCTTCATAACTTCTTCAAATAACATAATACTTTACCAATACGCAATGTATTCATTAATTAACGGCTAAAATACATTTTGTCTCTCGTCTTTTTTTTTCTGTTTCAGCTTAGTCCTCTAAGTTTTAAAGCTTGGCTGTTTGCTGTTAATTCTAGGTTACGCGCCAAATACTTATTTGGTGCAACATTTCTCGCGTCTAAACAAGTCAAAAAATAAACAGAGGGAAACAGATACACTTTGAGTAACAAAGTAAAAATTTAAAGTTAGCACAAAACTGAAATCAAAAGATAAAAAGAGTGAACAGAACTTTTATTTCAGCCTCAATTAAACTAACTCCTCTAATTCATTACAAAATTCAGCTGAATTTTCCAACACGACAGAGCGCGTGCTCTAGAGTAAGGTTTTCAGCGATCCAAATGTCGGAAGCAGAAGCACTGAGCGTACCTTCTCAACAGCGTGAAGCGCGGCGCCATGTCCACCGACGCCGGCGCCAATTATGAGCAAGTCGTAGTCGAACAATGTGGGACCGGTACCATTGTTCGAAAGCGCGGCGGTCACTGCGGCGGAGTGCTGCAGACGCCGGCGGCAGTGGTGATTGATGGAACTTGAAGTGAATGCCTGGCGGCGGAGACCACAGAAGCGGAGAGTCGAAGGGACGAGGCTGCCACCGCAAAGAGAAAAAGAGTGACGTGGCCCCGAAACGGTGGAAGCGTATGAAGAAGAGAGAGAAATGGATGATTGCATTTTGAAGGAAATCAGAAATCGTGAAAGTAAGTGCTTATCTGTGAGTGAAATTTTGCTGGTTGGATTTGGAGTGAAGAGGGATAACCCACCTTCTTCTCTCTTTCTTTGTCTTCACTGATTAATAATGTCTTTCAACTTCCAACTTCCAACTTCACTAACCATGAGTTTTTTTTTTTATGGTTTTTCTTTTGGAGCTCAAAATATGTTTTATAAAAATAGTATGGTCGTTTATAAAATACGTAAATTTATTCTAAAAAAATAGATATAAAGATGTTGTTAAAAAATGTAAATAATTTGAGTAATGACATAAAACTTTATCTGCAATAATAAAAAAACAAATAAACCAAATTGTCCCTAACTCAAGACCATTCTTTTCATCATGGCCATCATTATTCTCAATGTCAATAGGAGATTATTTGACTAAGAAGTCAAATAATTACATGATGGCATGATCACTAGCATTAATAGGAAAAAGATACAATGTAGCATTAAACACAAAAATAACTTGAGATTGTCTTCAAAATATTCAACATCTCCTTAAGTTCAATCTTGCATTATGGATCAAGAAGTGCAACCAACGTCAATTAATGTATTTATCTATTTTTTTTAATATATTAGAAAGCTTGATTTGTATAATTGTTGCTTTGTTGTTGTTGATTTTAAGTGTTATGTAGATTAGGTTTCTTATGTTAGTTGTGCATGTTGGCAATACTTGTTATAAGTTATCACATTTTTCATTTGGCTAAAAACATAAAATATTATAAAACAATGTAGTAAAAACCACATTATAACTATTTTCAAATACAAATAAATAGAGGTTAAAGGTAGGTTATTGTTAACACTTTTCTTTTATAAATACAAACAAACTAGCTTACACAAAATAATTTATTGGCATGATTAGGAAATAGTTTAGTAATAAACTTAATTATCTATTTCTATGAAGGAATATTTGTGGATAAACACACAATGCGACATTTTCCCTGTAAGAGAGATTAAATGGAAAAATGATTTTTGTGATAGAAAAAACAACTAATTAAAACATTACACGTGCATACATAGTTACTAAGGAACACATCATAATTGAATTAATTATCCAATGTTGTACAACCTGCAAATTAAAGTAAATACACGAGTGTGGTTGCATTAATGTGTGGAATTTTTTTTTAATTTCATTATAATTGGTAAATTATATCATATTAGGAGGGGAGGGGAAGGAAAATATATTTCATATCTATCTTTTATGAAGTTCTTGTTATGATACAAACAAAGTCTTATATATATATATGATAAAATAAGAGATAAACATGAATTTATATACACATAAAATATCTTCATTGATAAGAAATATTTTGGAACAATACAAAAAGCAAATCCGTGAGAGTTTAATCTAAAATAACAATTAAAAAATTTGGTTTTTGTGAGTCATGATTTACTTGGATTGATTTGATTTTAAACAACCTTAATATTTTGATAAAAAAACCTTTTCTTTGCCATGTATTCTTAAATAATATAATGTTTTTATTTTTTCTTTATCCAATGTTAAGAAAAGGAAAGCATTTCAATTTTAAATGATATAGATGATGAAATAAAATTAAAACTTAGAAAAAAAGTCACCGATGACGATAAAAAATATTTAACAAAGACTAATTGTGACTGAAAAAAATTATATAAACAATGTCAAAATGTTATGACTTGTGATTTTATGCTTAGATATGTTAGACTAAGATTCACAAATTAAGGTTTATAACTTAGTAAGCTTATAAAAACATGCCTATCAAATTTGATATAGATGTACAAATGATTTATAATATGTGAGCTAACTGTTTAATCATGGTTTTCAAGTTAGGTTGGATTGAAAATTTTTTGTTTTTTCAAATGTGGATTGAACCAAACTTATTTTACTTAACCCACATATTAATCGAGTCTAAGTTAGGTTGATCCGTAAC
This sequence comes from Vigna mungo, assembly GCA_036885675.1. NCBI lineage: Eukaryota > Viridiplantae > Streptophyta > Magnoliopsida > Fabales > Fabaceae > Vigna > Vigna mungo. The sequence continues at coordinate 674,799 of CP144699.1, read as the reverse complement.
CCACCAACACCAACATTTTATTAGCTTTTTTTTACCATTTTTATATTAGGTTTTTTATTGTAATTATTTTACTAGTTCTAATTAAATAGGTTCACAATTTTATCTTTTTAAATACTAGAATGTTATTTAATAAATATTTAATATTTAGATGTTTAACTAAGTTGATACTTTAATTTTTAACTACTATATTTATGATAAATTTTTAAAAATTAGGTAAATACTTTTATTTTTAATAACATAAGAAGAATGAATCAATTTTTATTATACTACAATAAATATATAAATATATAAAATAAATTGTAACCAACCAATATACGGTGAATCGAGTTGGGTTACAAAAATTTTAGTTCATAGAAAAGTAAATGAAGTTTAGTTGATATTTTTTCTCTCTCTTTATCAAACTTGATGATGAAATTTTTTTGGTGTGGCAACGTCAAGTTCTAACCACAATTTGAAGTTTCATTTTTCCTGTTTTCTTGATGGCTCTCCTCCTCCACCATGTTTTGAACCACATAAGTCAATCCCACTTACATCCATAATCAACAACAAGACATTCTTCTTGTATTATGGCTTTTGTCCTCGATGTATTTTTATAATGTTTGAATTTTTGACACTGTTAAACTTATGTATGAATATTGTATGTTGACATTATTTGCTTTAATGTATTTCTTGAATATAATATATACTTCAATGTTAAACTTTGCATATTTTTTTAAGAAATAAGTTTCCTCATCAAAGTTAAGAAACATGTTACATACAAATTTGTCTATAAGTAATTATATATAAATATTTTTATAAATAGTTATTTACGAATAAATCATATAATCATGTATGGATAAATTTGTAAATAATGTTTATTATGACTACTTTAGCTGATGTTTTGCATTAATGCAATCCATGTTGTAATTATTATCTTTCTAAATATACAAATCATAACCAATGTTTTAAAAATTAAAATTATTATTGATGTTATTTTCTATAAATATAACTTTTAAAGTTCAATTCATAATTAACTTTTTTAGTTTTTATAATATGAATGTAATTTTAGTTTATATATATATATATATACATATATATAATTTATATTTATATGTTTTACACATGTCAATTTAAAATTATTAATATATATTTTATAAAATTTATTAATTTATATCTAGGAAAATACTATATTTTAAGTGATGAAAATAATATTTATTTATTTTTTGAATTATTATATTTGAAATGGAATTCAAGAAATGTTATCCGGATTCATGTAAATTTTCATTTAACAAAAAAGTCTCTTATTTTTTCACGAATAAAGAAGAATTATTTAAAAAATTATTTATAAGAAAATAAAGATAAAATTAAAATTCACTATTTTTTCGGAAACTAAAATTAAAATTAAAATTATATACAAGTCAAAATAATTTAGACGAATGTCCATCCAGTCACGAACACGTGTAAAGCGAACTTCAGTGCAAATGGCGCATTAGTAATTTCAGCGGGAAAATAGTGGTGTTTTCGGTATTTCACACACGCGTATTTGTTTTCTGTTTCTCCTTTGCATAAACAAAGTCAGGGAGACACACTCTTGCACAGAAAATATTATATATGAGAGAGAAACAAGAGAGTGAATATGTGGAACCTTCACCATGCTACGTCAATGGCAGTTAGGGTTTCCTGTTGATTCCCCAAGCTCGATTACCTTGCTATAGTTGTTTTTTCCTTTCACGCTTCTTTCGTTCTCCAAACCCTAATTTGAACCCCGAAATTCAGTATCTCTGTTTTTTTTTTTTGCTTTGAAATTTTGAGTTGCTGCATACGATGGGTGCTCCTGAGAAATCGCAGACAAACGCTAATTCGATGCAGGCAAGTGTGCTTTATGAGTAGTTGAAAGCTTCTGTGTTTAATCCTCGAGTTTTAGTGGATGTAATTGCATTTTGCTTTGCAGTTCGACGTGTTCAGAGTCGCTTATCAATTTGTTTTATTGATGAATTGGTGAACGTTTGAATAAGTGTTATGGATTTTTGTATTTAGCTGCAGCGGTTTACTGCGTATTGTTAGTTACCACTCAGTTAGTATCATGCTTTATAAAATGCTTTACTATGTTGATATTCTTAGAAGCATGAAAGGCAACGAAGTGGAGGATAGTGCTCATACTTGAATACGCATTTTATGTTGTATCTCGTTGGTGTGATAAACTAATAATTGTTTTTATTCCTCTGTGTTTTTTCTTTTCTAAATTTTAGGCTTTTCATTTGAGGATTTTTTTATAGTACCTAGTATCAACTTATATGATATGTCAGGAAGTAATAAAAAGTAGGATTTTCGACATAACGTTGTGATGTGATAGTCAAGGCCCTTTAAAAACTCGTGATTGGATTTGGATGATTTGTTGATAATAGGTTTGTTATCGAGTTCTTATGGAACTCTGTATAAAGGAATAAAATAGGTGTTTCTAAGATGGAATCAATGTCAGTCAATGTCAATCAAAGTCTATCCTAGTGAGAGTTACTGGTTCCCCCTCTATTTTTGTGTTCGAGATGTTAAGTCTTTATCATGAGGGGTCCAACACTGCGTTTTGCTTGCAACAATGTGGTGCGGCATGAACTGTAATATGGACATATAGCACATTGAGATTAGCATTTGAACTTGCCTAAGCTCAGTTTTGACAGTTCTTTAGTCACTAGTAAAGTAAGAACTCATTTAAATTAAAAAAAAATGATCATTCTATTATTTAACCCAGATTTTGTAGTTTCTGTTCTTCGATTGGCACTTGATTTTGTCTGTTAACATTTCTTGCTTGAAGCTGCATATTTTTTGTCATGAGCTGGCTGTGGTTATCAATCTAGTGGTAATAGGGCTGGAGCAGAGTGTTGTGGCACCCTGCCGCATCTCCAACTCCTTGGGCAGTTGTGTTGCTCCTGGCTGTTGCACATTTGCGCCCAAAATTTATAGTGGCCATTACAGTCTATAAATGACAAAAGTCAAGTTTGGCCCTGAGCACCAGCCTTTTCAGGGATTTTTGGTGCCCAACTTGTAAAATTCCCAGCCTAAATCTGATGCATTTTTTTGACATTCTCACTTGTTTCTCTTCTGTCTGCTCTACTTGTTTTGCCATAGCTCCTGCTCCTTCTTATGTTTTGCAACTTCTGCACTTCAACCCTCCTCTGTTCCACTTCTGCTATGTGCAGTGCTCACTGCTGATCTTCTGGTGAGTTTTCAGATTTCTAAAGGTTGCTTCTTCATTTCCAGTGCTACTCATCAATTTTGGTGAGTTTTCTCTCCAATATTGGGCATGTTCAAAGATCCATGTCTCTTCTCTGTCTTGTCCTCAATCTTTGCAAACAAGACTAAATGATAACAATTCAAAGACCCATCACTCTTTCTTCTCTGTTTGTGCTTCTTGCACATATATAGTACAACAATTTAATACTATTTAAGCGTCCTTATTAGCACAAAATGGAAGTTGTGCAGAAATGACATATTTGGAACATGGAGCTCTTATTTTCACATTTTCGTGGATTAATATTGTATTATATTCATTCAAATAAGCAGCCACATTAAATGAATAGCGTTTTAGGAACATTTTACCAAGCTTATAAACTTTTTTGTTCACTACTTGTATCCTATCTATCCAATTTCAACAAAAAGGCCTTCCCTGGCTAGATGTGATTAGCTTCTCAAAACAAAGGATGGCATTGTGTTACGTTATAAGCCATGTCTTAAAATTCTCCCTTTAGATTATCTATACTATTTTTAATGCTTTCATTGGCTTGCCATTGTCTTATGTCATAAATCACGTGGTCAAAAAGGTCATTGGATCTAAGTTACTTTTAATGATTTCACTTGCAAGTTTTGTGGTCCTCCTCTTCCTACAGTTTTTCCACTATATTATATATGACCAAAAACTTATTGGAGTGTTTATTTGTTTGTTGTTGGAGATCCTATATCGACTAGAGATATGACCAAATTATAATTTATATAAGTAGGATGGAAACTTTATTTTATAAGTCGGTTATGTAAGATTGAGTTAGATCCACTTTTAAGATAGCGTCAAAACCTATCCTAGCAAGGTTTAATGAGCCCCTGATGTCATCTGCTATTGGACCACCTATAAATATCTATTCCCATGCCCCATATGTTCAGTCTTCGGGTATGTTGGAAATCTCACATCAACTAAAGATAAGACTTTGTATACACACATATGTACCACCCCCTCCCTCCCTCCTCTTAAAAGTCACCCTCTAAGATCTATCAACTTCTGTTAGAAGGCTTTCTTTTCAGCAACCATATATGCAAATGTTTTAATAGTGCATGATTACACCATCTTAGCTGAATTGATGTTTTCGTGATGATAAAATTTAAGGCAGCCTTAGTTTGAGAATGCTTTAGGAGAAACAATTGGGAAGTTAGAGATTTGGGGACAAGTGGGTCTTGGAAATACATGAGTTTGGCCTAAGTAGAAGTGAAACAAAGACAGAGTATATGGAACGTCAGTTTGGCAAGTGAACTGGGTTATGTTGCACAATCTGTTTGCTGCCCTAATCTGTTGCATGACAGCTGTTCTTTATCCTATGACCCTCTTTGGATCTTCCCTCAGCTTTGCTTTTTTGCTCTGTGGCTTGAGTATCTCTCTTTCGTTTCAGTTGACTCTTCTGTGGTTCTATGTGGCTGTAACCAACAGCTCAGTAAGTGTGTGAACTAGATAGACTTGGTTTTATTTTTCGCTGTTTGTTTTGTTGTAAGGAAGTGGTGCTAGTGGGGCTGGGGCTTTAGGTTTGAAGTTGGGACTTGGTTTTATGAGTTAGGAACTGTTTGTATAAAACCTTATGAGTTTTCAATTTTCGTTAAATGTTTGTTGTGATTTATTTATGGGTTATGTTGCATACAATCTTACAATCCTACACCCATGCATACATTCCATTCTGGTGTTGGAAATCAATTTTGACAACCATGCCAGTTAGGAGCATTGACCAAATAGAATGAAAATTGTAATGAGTAGAGGAAGACCGAGAAAAACTATGGTCAAACCAATAGGTTAATGGTCTATCTTTGCTTGTAATGTAAGACAAAAATTTATGACATCTTATAATTCAAGCAGCCAACCCTTCCTGGTAAAAACATGATTAGTTTTTGTTACATTTAAATCCCTTCTAAAATGTAGATGTAGATACTTTGAAGGGTTTAACATCAAGAAACAATTAGGACAACATAAAAACTGAACATTTTAATTTATTTTCAAAGGCAATTATGGCCTCTGAAAAATCATTCTTGCAACACCAGTATCTGCCGTTACATGATAGGTAGCCCATTTTATCCATTGGAAATGTGACTTGGCAATATCCAAAACACACTTAAACTGTTAAGAGTTAGACAAGAGTTAATCTGCTATAAAAATAATCAGAAAAGGTGGAATGAGTAAGATTTAGGTTTGGGAAAACGAAAGAAAAAGAGGGTTTTGAATTCTGACTTAATACAATATGGGCATTTGGAAAACTTACCAGGAATGTGTTTTCAATCTCAATATCTTGAATGGTTGAAATGTTTACATTGATTCTTTACTCAAGTATTTCTTCTTATTGGATTTCAGCGTGTCAAGGTCTATCGTCTGAATGGTGATGGCAAATGGGATGACCAAGGCACTGGGCATGTCAGTGTTGATTATTTGGAGGTTTGGACACTTTTTGATAATAAAAGCTTTCACCAGTGACTAACATGTATGTTGCATATATGAGCACTTCTGTACATTGTATGCTTCACATCCACTTTATATCTGATTATGTGTATGGTCAGAGGCTTTTGTCTTTGCATTAGTGTTGATTAGTTGGAGGTTTGGACACTTTTTGATAAAAGCTTTCACTTGTGACTAACATGTGTGTTGCATATATGACCACTTCTCTACATTGCATGCTTGATATCCACTTTATATCCGATTATGTGTATGGTAAGAGGCTTTTGTCTTTGCATTTTATTAAGATAATAATTTATAATATGTAGTTTCCTCTGTGATTGGTGATATTGATGGTAATATGTTTTATTAATTTAGTGCATAAAGATGCAATTTAGAGTTGACAACAAAATCTGATGTTAAACAGAAATAGGTGGTTGATTGATCTCAATTGTTTTTTATTATGATGAATGAAACATCAAAATGTCTTATAATGCAGCGATCAGAAGACCTGGGCTTATATGTTTATGATGAAGAAGACAATGAAAACATACTTTTGCATCGCATCTCTCCTGATGATATTTACAGGAAACAAGAAGGTAATGACTAGTAGTGTACCCTTTGTTCTTGAAGCATATCAAGGTTCACTGGTGAACACTATTTTGTTATGCAGATACAATTATTTCATGGAGAGATCCAGAATATGCTACTGAACTTGCACTTAGCTTTCAAGTCCCTGGTGGTTGCTCTTACATATGGTAGCATATAACTATTAAAATTTAATTACTTCACATCTTTCTCTATTTTTTTTCTTTCTGCTATGGAACAGATCTTAATTCATATAATTGTTTTATTCAGGGACCATATTTGCAATGTGCAAAGGAATATGAATTTTAATACTTTAAATAGTAAGTAATGAAAAATTTGAATTTTATTATTCTCTCTTTGTACCGGAAGCTGTTTACATTTTTTATCTACTAAATATCTCATTAACCTTTTCAATTATTGAAAATTTTTAACACTTTCTTAATTTCTGTATATTATTTTATTGTTAACTTTATTATTAATGAGACTATAACTCTTAGGAGTTGTTTTTTGCTTCTGCTACTGTATGCTTTTGTTTTACTTATTTATTTATCTGATGTTCTAATTCTTAATTTTAAAATAATTACTACTTTACCATTTAAATGTCGTTTGGTGCTGTACATGGAATTCCTTCTTGAACTAGAGTAAATAAACTACTCCTCCTTACTATGGCATAAAATTCATATGATATGACTATATTGGTCCTGGAGCTGAGTTGATGATGAAACCATTATTTTGGGTAGATTGCTGCAGCTTGTGTATACAATCAATGAGAAACTGTCAAGTTTTAATTTTTGTAGGCATGACTATTTCAATAAATTTAAACTTATAGTTAAAGATAAAAAGGAGGGAGAAGCCATTACATTGCTGAATTATTTTGTTCGGTGCTTTATGGACTTGGTCTTACTGTTTGCTGTATATTTCAGGTGAGGCATTTCATAGTGGGAACAGTGAGTCAAGGGACTTGCCCACAGTTGAATTGTCAACGCTTCCATTGATTCTTAAGGTTTGAAAGTACTTGTTTAAGTTGCTGTACAACCATCGTTTATTTATGGAATCTATCCATCCATTCATGCAAGTTCTTGATTTACTTTTTGGAACAATTTTGCTGTGCAATTATCATTAGTTTATGGAATTACCACCAACAATATAGCAAATTAATAGTTTTTGTTGAGCACACTTTTGTGTGGATTGTTATATGATTGTTACAAAATACATATCGGTGTAGCTTTTAATGATATTTCACACAATTCGTGGTAGATATTATTGTACTTCAGTTGAATTTTTGCTGAGGGTTATTGTTTTAATTGTTTAGACTTATCTACCAAGCTTCAGTGAAGTTAATCCTCTTTTTTGTTCACAGATGGTGGTTGAGAGTGGCAATACAGATCAGTCACGGCTTGCGGAACTAATTTTAAGTGATGTAAGAATAAATAAATCACCTTTATATGTGCATACATTGTCTTCATAGATTAGGCTCCTTCATTGTACATGATTTGGGATCACCGAGTAACTAAAGGATTGAATGATAAGATAGACTAGATAGTTAGTTTGAGTCATCCATGACTTCTGATGCATGTAAATTTGCAGTTTTTTCTTACTCTAAGTTGTTCACTGTTCTTATCTATAAATAAATTTAGGTGAAAGTTACCATGGATTATAAAATTTTGTGGTATGTTTTTATCGTTTTTTGGTAGAGAATTGTCCTTTCTGATTTTGCCAACCAAGTTTTCAACATGTATGGTATATCAATTGATACTTATGTGATACTGATGATAGTTATGCTGTTGATTTACTTGCACCGTTATACCAACGTTAATTACTATTTACCAAGTCTTATATTGTTTGCAAATTTAGAAAGATTACGTAGTCAATCCTGTTGCATTTTTTCCCCTTTTGTTCTGAGGTTTACACATCTCAACGATCGTGTGTATGTAAGGGTGCCTTAAAACTTATAAATATGTAAATTCCTTCCATTTTCCCTCTAGATTAACCTTTTTTGTTTTGTATTTCCAATGCAGCAAGATTTTTTTAGGAAACTTATAGAAGTATTCAGAGTTTGTGAAGACTTGGAAAATATGGATGGCCTTCACATGATTTTCAAAATAATCAAAGGGATCAGTCAGTATTCACTTTTATGCCATACGTAGTTCCCTTTTGTTGAAGTTTATCATTTTTGATATATATGTTTGTTTTCTTGCAGTTTTGCTTAACAGTACACAAATTTTTGAGCGTTTATTTAGTGATGAGTTAATGATGGACATTATTGGTACCCTTGAGTGTAAGTTCGTTGCACACTTTTTTTCTCAAACTAGTGAAATGCGTTTTTTGGTATTTAGACATTACATCCTATTGTGTTTTACGCATTGTTAGTAGTGAACAAACACTAAAAGTGGTTTTTTCTTTGAATCTATCGTTATGTCATTTAGATGATCCAAAGGTTCCCCATGTTCAACATCATCGTAAATTCTTAAAGGACCATGTTATTTTTAAAGAGGTATGTTTTTGTGATCTGATTATCTATTCTATTTTGGGAGAGAATCCAGGTGGTAGGTAGATCTCTTGGCATGCTAGGAAACTTTTACTTCTTTCATAGTATTTACCTATTTTCTTTGTAGGCCTTACCTATAAGAAACTCAATTGTATTATCTAAGATACATCAGACATATAGAGTCGGTTTTTTGAAGGTTTGCTCCTCAGAAACCTTTTCTTGTTTACTCTATTTATTTGTAATTTGGTTCTTACCTTCATTTATTGATTTTAGGATGTTGTTTTGGCTAGAGTTTTGGATGAGGCTACTGTTGCTAATCTTAACTCCATAGTACATGCAAACAATGCCATTGTAAGATTTTGGGTTTTATGGAAAGAAGGTTTACATTTAATATAGGATCTGTTATATTTTGTTTTGACTCTGTTATTTTTAGGTTGTTTCTTTATTGAAGGATGACAGCACATTTATCCAGGAATTGTTTGCTAGGTTAAAATCACCCACTACCTCTCCTGAATCAAAGAAAAATATGGTAATGACAAATGCTAGTTTACTATTTCCAGCATGACATTGGTATTTCACTAGTTGACATTTCCCCTCTTTGTGGCATAGCTTATTATTTGTGTGCAGTTACATTTGATGAAATTTTACTAAGAGAAGAAATGGAATTCCAGTGTGAGGTTATGCCAATAAATGGTTCCCGTTGTTCTCTACACTTTGTTTAGGTCATTATTCTATTAACTATTGATCTTTTATGCTCCCCCCTCTCGAATCTGACTTTGTTTCAAAACTTTGGAAAATATGCATTGTGTTATTCGAGGTACCACCCCAGAAGACTGTTGTGTTGTTATTCAAGATACTAGTACTGATAGTTTTATAGAAACTTGTGTAAAGAATATCATAGTTATCTATTATCTGAATCTGTGACCTATTTTAGTGGAGCCTTGGCTAATAACGGACTCCTATCTGACAGCCCTAACGGAATACAGTTCAGTTAGTTACCATGATAGAACAATATAGAAGAACAGAATGTAAAGTACCATGATAGAACATGTATGGAAAGATTACTTTGCAGTTCTGCCAGACAGAACTCATAGCGAGAAAGAAAGAAGTTATGAGCAATTATGGGTGGTTACAAACTAGTGTAACCTCTGAAAATTACAAAAATAAAGAGAAAATAAAAGCAGATAAAGAGATACAACTGTTTTACAAAATAAGAATAAACAAACAACAAACAGACAACAAACATATAACATTAATAGCCTGCTTGACCTTTATTCTTATTTATGTATGAGTATATTAATACAGTGTTTTTTCTATCTCTTGTGTTAACTTGCTTTAAATGTTAATGCCATTTTTTATGTTCATGATTGGCATTACTGGTGATTCTTATATTAAATATTGTTGCTTCTTCCTATGATGGACAGGTCCATTTCTTACATGAGTTTATTAGTTGTAGCAAGAGCTTACAGATGGTGCGACAGCTTCGGCTCTTTCGGTATGTAGCATGTGGAGTGGTACAGGTTGCTGTTGACACTGTGTCTTCCTCTTATGAAGTTTGTGCTCTCCAATTTTAAAACCAGTTGCTCTTGTTTGATTGCATTCTTGGTGTAGTTATTTAGGTAGATTGTTGTATTCTTGTCAAGTTTGTTTCTTGTAAGGAAAATTTGATCAAGCATGTCTAAAAGTTCTACTTCTTGCATGGTAATGGAATCTTCAATAGTGGATCTGCGAAGGCTTGCATATGCTTTTTATTTTTCTTACTCCATGCTTTTTATTTTTAAACTATCATCGTTCGTTTTACAGAAGATTTGATATCTTCAGTTTGGATTTTTCGGTATGATTTGAATATATGTTTGTAGAGATCTGATGAATGAGGGGATCTTTGACGTCATCTCTGATTTACTCTTGCAAAGTCAAGACAAGAAGCTTATGCTTACTGGGTATGATGCCCCCTCTTTTGTTTTTACTTTTCTGCTGACATTCTTATTGATTAATTATTAAGAGGGCAATGTTGTGATGGTTGCAGGACAGATATCCTCATTCTCTTCTTGAATCAGGATCCTAATCTTCTGCGATCTTATGTTGTTCGAGAGGAGGGAATTACACTTCTTGGACTATTGGTAAGTTTTTGCATGGAAATGAAGTCGCATATTCTTTCTAGATGAATGCCGGTGGAAATCGAATGTCCTTGGTGTGTGTGACTTTCTCCTCGTGTGTTTTAATTTGAGAGACAGGTTAATTTATGTTAATTGAAGTTTGAGTTTGTCTGAATGTGAAGTGTAACTATATTGTCGCAAATAAGTTCTGTATCCTATATGTCTAGCAATTTTAGCTTTAGGATTAAATGTGTAAGCCATTTAAGCTCCCATGCAGCTGCTGCCATAGACATGGATTTGACAACTATGTGCTATGCTTGCACCTCCATTAACTCAGATTCCTCCAATAAGAAAACAGTACCTAGCATCGGAGAAACTAGTGATTTTGCCAAAGGTAAGATGACAATTGAGCATCAGTCTCAGTAAGCATATTGAAAGCATGCTACATTGCAATAGTTGAAGAGGATTGAGCGAACTTCAATTCTCAAGAAGAGATGTCCGTAGTCTTTTTCCAGAAATTGACTGAAGAGATTGGCTTTGAGATGCTATACAATTTATGTCATCATCATTGATGATTATTTCATCAGCATAGGTGATACAATAAATACACTAGTGAGATGGAGAAGGAAATCACGGATACTATGGAGAATGAATGGAGAAAGCAGATTGTTCAGCTTCATAATTTGGCATGGCAAACTATATTAAGCCAGAGCTAAAATATCTAAACCTTGATTGATGAGTCTGCTTGATACCATAGACCGAACAATGAAGATGATAATAAGGTGGAAGTCATTAGAGACAGTAAAACCCAAAGTCAAAGTTTGGTCTGTATAAACTTCTTGCAGTTCTACTTACAATAAGCAATTTTTAATATCCGATTTGCAAACAAGCCTCTGATGAATAGCAGCCATGACTAGGAAGAGATTAAAATATGGTTTTTGGCCACACAAACGATCATAGGTGCCCTTAGTGATGAACATGACCATTGCATTTAGTCTTTAATGTATGAATCTAATGCCATAGTCTTGTTAGGAGGTGAAGTTACAAGTTCTCAAGTGCCACTAGAATGTAAAGATGCCATTTCATCCAACATCACTTGTTGCTAGTTGGGATTGCCCATGATTTCACCTATAGACTTGGAAATAAATGGAGAATCAAAAGGGATGAAAATAAATAGCAATGAGATATGATAATTTTTAAAATGCAAGCATAGGGAGCGGAAGATTTGGATTGTGAGAGTTGAATACCTTTTTGTAGTGCAGTGGAACGTTCAAGTACAGGGGACATAGGTGGAGGGGTGATTGGAGAAAATGAAGTTGAAGTATTAATGGAAGGAAGTACTAATTTGTGTCCACTGTTGGTCAACCACTGTGTGGTGGAGCACGGGCGCAACAGTTGCTCTGGAACAATAGATGGTATATGTAGACGGTATGCAGTAAATTGGCATAAACTACAATAGAAGAGAAGGGGCAAGTCTAGTAGGTGCAATTTATCATTGAAATCATGGACAAAGACAATGAGTTCTTTTGGAGGCGAGTAACGGAAGGAAGACATTCTAAAGGTTTGATAGTTTATCTTTACCTGTAATGCAGTCTTGGATAAATAATGTGCAGCAAAAAAAATTAACATGATTGAAACTATATTGTGGATACCAGGCGGAGTGGGGAACTTGATTGTGAAATGTGGTTGATCAAATGACGTGGAGAGAAATTTCTTCCCCTATAAATGAAGAGGATCATTATGGGGAAGAAGTCTACGAATGGTTTCAACCAACTGTTTCTTTTGAAAACACCATTGTGGCATGCTGTGGGAGTAAAAGATGTTTAATAAATAATACGTTGTGAAGTAATAGATGCTGGGAAGATTTATTCACTAGCATTTTGAATGAACGAAATTTAATAGAAGAATAAATCGATTTTGAATTTTAGCTGACAAACTTTGAAATACAGTAGAACGTAATTTTCATTAAAGAATAACCAGGTACATAATCATCAACGAAAGTGACAAAAAAACATTGAATAGAAATGAGTAGAGCCTTAAATATTGGAGTGAAGCAGGTGATAAAGCATTTTTCTGGACTTTATGACTACTGGTATGGTGAGTATGTTTCCATTAGTGTTATTTGCATGAATATAAAAGGTGAAATTTTGGAGTAACTAGGAACCATAAGATGCATTTTATTAAGAGTAGAGTAAACAATAGATACAGTAATCAGTGGTAAAATCTTTTATAATTCTCAATATTCATGTTCTGCTTCAATTTTCCGCTAGACAATCTGAGTTATTGACAAAGAACAAAGTAATCAAGGGTGTGACCGAGATGATCTTTTTATTATTTTAAATATTCCGTGTAAGTGCTTTTTAAGATTTGTTGAATCTGTTAATTGTCCATGTAAAGTGCTATCCCTCCTAAATTTAAATACTTGATAAGTAGATCATTGTTGTAACGTTTATGGAAGTTCGTTTGAAGTTAATTGGAAGTTGTACCAATATATTGGCCTTTGTTCCTGATAGTAGTTTAGCCTTAATAATAAATGGAAATAATGGATATTAAATTGAAAGGACTATCAGGATAATCTATTTATCATTCATTTAAATATTCTTAATAAATGCTTTTTATAATTTATTGCATCTTTTAATTTTCAATGTAAAGTGCTAAACCACCTAAATTTAAATACTTGATAAGTAGTCCATTGTTGTATTGTTTATAAAAGTTTGTTGGAAGTTCAATTGAAATTTGCACCAATATATTTTACCTTTCTAAATAACATATGGAAATAAATTTCGGTGCACATCCCCAGTAAAAATGTGAAAATGTGGATTCTGAATAGTTGTTTTGTTTAATTAAGTTCTGTAACGTACAGGTTAAGGGCATGATAACAGATTTTGGGGATGACATGCATTGCCAATTTCTTGAGATTCTCCGCAGTCTATTAGACTCATGCTCATTGTCTGGTGCACAGGTTTGATTTGGCCTTTTTCTCTGATCTCAATTTTGCCTTGCTTTCTAACTGATTTTTTGCTTGACCCAAATGAGTCTAGAATCCTGGGAGTGATAACAGGATGGAAGTGAGATTTCTTTTTTAATATTTTATAAGTTACTTCAAATTTAAATAATATTTTAAGTTAAATTTAAAAATTGCATTTCTTGAATTTAAACTACATTATATTAATTATTGTTATTATAGGCATGCTTAGGATGGATCTATTCACATAACTAGGAGTCTTCCCCCATTTTATTTTTAAATGTTTCAATATGTGTGTGTGCATATAATATTAAAGGTCCTATTCATTAAGGGGATTTGATTATAAAATAGTATATTTAAATATTGGTTATCTTTTTTTGACAATATCTTGTTTTCTATGATGTTCATTATTAAGATAATTAATGCCATTTTCCCCTCTTCAGACAAATTTTCTATTTCCCTTTTTTTATAGTCATTATTATAGAAATCATTGTGTTTTTTTAATATTTTTAGAAAAATACTTGAGTATTATTTATTTTCCTTTCTAATAGTTTTTTTCTTGTATAATCTACTAATGCAATTTGAAAGGCTATAATAAATTATGACATTTTCAATCTAATTACTTTCCTTTTATAATGATATGTTTGTAAGTTGATTTTTAAATGTTTCAATGTGTGTGTGTGTATAATATTAAAGGTTCTATTTATTAAGGGAATTTGATTATAAAATAGTAATATTTAAGCATTTGTTATCTTTTTTTGACAATATCTTGTTTTTTAGGATGTTCATTTTGAAGATAATTATGCCATTTTTCCCTCTTCAGACAAAATATTCAGACAAAATATTCTATTTCCCTTTTATAGTCATCATAGAAATCATTGTGTTTTTTTTAATATTTTTAGCAAAATACTTGAGTATTATTTATTTTTCTTTCTAAGGAGAGGTCTACACCCACTTATATACTATAAATTTCATTAGTGGGACTTCCAATAGTTTTTTTCTTCTATGATTCACTAAGCAATTTGAAAAGCTTTAATAAATTATTGCATTTGCAATCTAATTACTTTCCTTTTATAATGATATGATTGTAAAATGATTTTAGACTAAGTTATTTATTAAGTCTCGATGATGAAAAGTCTCATAAGCACTATTAAAATCTTGAATTTTGGGACATATTAACAATTATCCTATCATTCTATCAATATTCTTATATTTTCTTTATTTTATCGATCTTAGCCAAGAAACATAACATTCTTCTCCTATTTTTTGACAATTTTAAAGCTAATTTTACTCAACAATGTTAGCCAAGAACATAACAAATAAGCATTATTAAACATATATTTATCAAATAAATCTCCTGCGCCGGTTTTAAAAGCTTTAGTGGTTAATATATTTTTCGTTTACTCGTTTACTGTTACAGCAATCAAGAATTCTAGAGCACATTTCTTGCGAGTAGTAGGAGTTTCCGTATTGACTATTAACATGACTAAAATAGTGTATTAAATGAGGGTGTATCCCTCCAGCTTTGAGCTATTTTTTGATATACTAGACTGTCCTATTAGTTCTATTTGCTGGTCATCCAACTTTTACATTCAGATGTTGGACAACATAGATTGTTGAAATCAATTGTGGGTCTGGTTTCGTTCTCTTATTTCTGATTTGAGTTTGTTTGCGCAGGTTGCAAATTTTGAAAATTGAGTTGTGTTAATTTAATGTGTTGATTTTTGTTTGAGAAGCTGGTATGCTATGCGTCAATGTCTCATTCTTGTGTTATTAGATGGTTATATTGGAGTTTTTTTTTTTGTTTTTTTTTTTTTTTTTTTATTTTATTAACTTTTCAGTTTGACTTGACAGAGGGATACTATTATCGATATTTTCTATGAGAAGCATCTGAGTCAACTGATTGATGTGATAACAGCGTCATGTCCTACGGAAAATGTTCATGTGAATAGCCAAATAAAGTGCCAGAGTGGGACAAAGCCAGAGATTCTATCAAACATATGTGAATTGCTATGCTTTTGTGTCCAACACCACCCATATAGGATAAAGTATTTCCTTCTTGCCAAGCAGTAACCTGAATGACTTTATGTTGTTGATCACTTAATGTGATTATGACATAGGTCTCTTTTTTTGCAGGTGTAACTTTCTTCTTAATAAAGTCACGGATAAAATTCTATTACTGACACGGAGAAGAGAGAAATACCTTGTTGTTGGCGCTGTGCGGTTTGTTCGGGCTATTCTCTCACGTCATGTATGTTTAAATGTTTGTGCAGATATTGTCTGTTTTGACTTTGGCCAGTGCAAATGCCAGAGTGAAGATCCCCCTTCCCCTACTCTATATGTATTAACTCAATCTTGATATTCTGCTACTGGCTTGTAATTTTATGGTTCATATAGGACTTACACATACAGCCTTATATCAACAGCAAATAAAAACCATTGTCCCAATCATTACAGAATGAGCCCTGATACCTTATTATTTATTTTTAAGGAGGCATATTTACTGATTTATTTATTTTTTACGGTAAGGCATATTGACTAGTAATGTTAGTGACTTAATCTTGAGAATGGTCTGAATTTATGAAATATAGAGTAGATTATTCGAAATCAATTGTATGTGGAACCTATAACATTTTATTCTTTTTTTTTCCCTTCCATAAGCTTCTATGGATGAATTGTTGAGTTGTACATTTTGTCAATTTGGAGCTTAATGCAGTAAATTTCATTGAGAAGGGAACTAGGGTTGAGAACCTTGGAGTATGAAATCTTGGCTGTTTGGGAACCTCTTCTTGATAACTGTAAAAATACCTGTAATTTTTTTCTTTTTAATCAGGCTGTTCTCCGACCTTTCATTTCCAAGAGGGGAGGAAGGTACCAGTTAGCCAGAATGTAACTTTTGGGCAATTTAGTTTACTTTGTTATAGCTGTATTAAGTTGTTTATGCTGGTAGCTTTAATGTAAATTGTTATCACTAAATTCTTTTGTATGATTTTTTCTCGTGGTATTATTTTGAAACTCAACCTTTAAGATAGTTGGTTGAATTTTTTAATGTGAAACTAATTATCTTGTTTTAGGATATTGCTGCTGGATTCTATTTTTTTAATCCCCTTGTATATTGTTGTTTCTTGTGAATATGGTTAATTGTCTCTTGCAGTACATGTAACAGTTTGGAGTGTTGCCCTGCAGGATGAGCATCTTATAAATCATTTCGTTAGAAGTGATCTTCTGAAACCAATTGTAGATGCCTTTGTTGCTAATGGTAATCGCTACAATCTGCTCAATTCAGCTGTTCTTGAGCTTTTTGAGTATATTCGCAAGGTATCAATCTTTTATATGTATTCATTGTTCATTACCTCGAGCAGTTTTGAACTGATAATATTGTATAATGCAGGAGAATATGAAATTATTGCTGAAGTATATAATTGATTCTTTCTGGGACCAGTTAGTGAAATTTGAGCACTTGGTTTCCATTCATTCATTGAAAATAAAATATGAGCAGGTATTTCCAATTTTCGTTTACCCACACACTCTACGAAGTACAGTTTTTGACTAAAGATTATGTGCTTGCTTCAGTATTTGGATACTGATGGGATAAAAGGGACTTCTATTATGAATGACATTCGAAGACGACTTGATGAGCGTGCTCCGGAGAAAGAAGAGGAAGACTACTTTAACGAGGACAGGTATATATCCTCTTTCACATTTATAGTAGGAGATTTTATAGACCTGGCATTGAGTCTCCAGATATTTGGTTGTTAATCAGTGATGAGGAGGATACGGCGTCTGCATCCAATTCACATAATCAGAAAGTGAAACAACGGCAACATGCCTTATCCAATGGAGATGCTGAAAGCTACTCAAAGTTAAGGTATACTTGTTTTTCATTGTATTTTATTGGTTTATTTAATTTGCACAACATCATCTTCTGAAAGGTATAATACATTTCTCTTGATTTTCAGTCCAAGATCCGGTGGGTTGGTTGACTATGATTATGATGAGGATGATGAAGACTACCGCCCACCACCAAGGAATAATCCAGAAGCATCTGAAGAGTATGAAGGAACAATGGAGTCTCTCAGGCTGAAAAGAAAATTGACAAAGGTCGAGATTTTACAGATGCCAAAGTTGTCTAAAACTTCAAAATCTAAAGATCGTGTTTTTGCTGCCTTATGTTCAACTTTGAGCCAGGCTGTGCTACCTCGTAAGAAACCTTTAGTCAACTTTATTACTGTTCCTTGTATAGAGAACAATCAAGAAAAGAAGCAACATGTTTCTGGAAGCTGCTGTGAGAATAGTAGTGTATCGGCTGAGCTAAACCATTTAGAGAAAGAAACTGCTGTGTCTAGAAATTCTTCTGATAGGTTGTACGACACATCTGACAATGGACAGTTGGACGGTGAGGAACACACTATGGTTTCACCAAAATCCCCGCCAGAGATGGCTGTTACTGGATCTTAAGATTTTCATACCAGAGTCAGGCATATTGTTTGTGGCCAATGGATTTGCTGGTGTAAAGTGGTTGCTGTGCTAATGTGAGGATTGCATTCTACCAAGAGGGTAAGTTCTGATTATTCATTCTAGGGATGAATTGTGGAAATGCTGTACAGTGCAAGATATTATACAGCAACTTCGACCTGCTCCTGTTTTAGTAGGCTTGTCGGGCTTTGAGCATGGTAACTGTTGCATATGTGTAACATTCACCAGCAATAATTCTCGTTTCCCTTTCCTTCTCAACCTCTTAAAGCTCATTTTTAGATTCTGCAGAGGATTCTGGGTTGGGGGGTTTGGCCACCTTATCATTATAAAAGTTATATCAACTTACAGATAGAGGGCGCCAATATTAGCCCCACACAGGTTTTACCTTTTTTTCCCTCCCCAATATTGGTGGTGAATGTGATATTTAGGGATATGTGCAGTGATTTTCTAGGGCCATTTTTTCGCAAATGTACTAGGAAGAAAACATGATCCGATGTAAATCTAATGAATTGTAACGTATGCATTGAACCTCCCATATAGTTGCGGTGGTTAGTTTTCGCCGCAGATCGCTTCTTAATTCTTTATTTGGATTTTCCAGTATGCTGTCCTTGAGGTAAAACTCTGGTGGGGACAGATTGGCCTAACTTTTACCATTGTCATGAAACCCTTGATCTTGGTGCCACTGTAGGAGTTAGATATTAAAGGACCAAATATTAAGGATCAAGGGTTTCATGGCAATATAAAATATCATTTTGAAATCAAGTAGGTTGCGCAATTACTAAAGTTTCTGGTAAAAAAATCTCCGCCGTTGATGATGTCTTTTGGCTCAAACTGCGTTCACAGACAATGGATACTTCAAAACTTAAATTGCTATTATTGCTAACGTCTCCATCCAGGTAGCTGACATTTCTCAATTTCGGTGTGCATTGGATGAGTGATCGTGGCGGAAACAACCTTAGCCCAGCGCTGAGCCTACCGAAGAACTATTTACGTGTACGTTTTGAACATTTATTCATCCTACAAATACATTATATAATACTTTATTGAAATTCATTATTTCTTATAATAAAAAATCATGGTTAATTATTCTTTTCTGTTATTAATACACGATATTTCCAGTTTTTAATAAATTTTAAATATTGATAGATTAAGTAACAAAAGACGTGTCATAGTGATGTTTTTAATTTTTCCTTTATCAAATTTATGTATTATCTAGTTTAGATAAATGCAAGCTTAAGATTATAAAATTGAATATTAGACATGGTTTTTCTATCTTTCAGAGATATAGCGAAAAATTGAATTTAAATTATTAGAATATGTACTAAACTACTTACATTCAGACATGAACCCTCTATACAGCAGACTCTCTGAATTTAGTAATCTCTTCAAATTCTCTAAAAATTCTAATGGATAACATTAGGAACCAATACCGACAAAAATAGTCCTTGACGGTTACTGTCTTCATTTCAAAATAATTTATATTTAAGGTTAACATTAATTTATTTAGGAATATTTAATATGTATAAACTTCTATAGTATATCTGAAAACTTGCTGAAATTGAAAAATCATGTTTGAGGTTTAAAACTTGGAACTGTTATTTTTCAACATTACGTAATAAATGTGAAATCTTTTTCTAGAAACTAAACACACTATTAATGTATTTAGTTTAAACTATTATTTATTTAATATATGAACGTAATCTATCTATTTATTGAAGGATGTTTTTAAAAAGGCTGTAATTGTTATCGTTTTGTGAGTTAAAAAAAAGTTGTTATTTTGAATACTGAATATGCATAATAAACGTAATAATATATAATGAAAAACTTAAAATTTATTAAATATGAATTATTGGGAATATATTTAAAATTTGAACAGTTTTAGACAGGATATATGAGGTAATAAGTATTTTTAATACATAAAGAAGCACTAAAATGGATTTAGGGAGTTGAATTTGTAAAATGTGCAGAAGAGGAACGGGTCTTGGGCATCATTAACCTCTGATTAATAGTGTAGTGGAATTAGTGAAATGTGAAATTGTTGCAAATGAGTTGGCACCGTCTTCGCGTTCTCGTTGCCTCACAAGCCACGTGTACACACGTGTCCTACAACCCCCCATTCTTCTTACATTCTATTCTTTCTTTCACTTGGTCATCTCTTGCTATTACTACCAACATTCTCTTCGTTCCCACTCCTGAATTGAATCAGAGAGCATTTGAATCATATTAGCTAAGATGAATCTCAACACGAGCAGTAACTTGGAGACTCGGTCTCTTCTTGATGAGCTCTGTAGCTTCGACAAGAAAGGACTCTTCGATCTTGGACACCCTCTTCTCAACCGCATCCTTGAGAGCTTCGTCAAAGCTGCTGGAGTATTTCTCACAATACCCTTTTCTTTCTTTTTCTTCCTTTTCTCTGTACAAATATCCTTTTTCTTTTTCAGATAGGAGCGGTTCAAGCTGTGTCCCGCGAGGCTTTCTTCTCTGCTATTGAAGGTGCAATCGACACTCCTCCACTTTCTGTTGTAATTGTAAACTATCTTTGTTACATTATGGAAATGATACGAAGAGTATATCTTGATTCAAGATTTGTATTGTTTTTATAAATTATTTTTCAATTAGTTCCTTTCTCGTTTTCTTGGAAATGTGATCCAATTTGTAAACAAAAAGAATATTATAGAATGGTAACGTATTGATGTGCATGATATGCATATTCATAGGTAACGGGGCAAATAGGAGCGGTTTGCCTGCAGAAGTTTCAAATACGAAGAAAAATCAGTTGCCGGGTCTTAGAGGTACATTATGCCAGATTCATTATCAGTGGAGTTTTAATATAACTATTGCATTTAGCTTCTTTTTTTTTTTTTTGCTTTTTCAAATGAAGTGTGGATCCACCGGAATAGGGATATTTCGAAGAATTGGAGTTGCAAATATATATTAACACCCAACAACGAAGAACAAAAGAAAATAAATTTTGTCAAATTCTTTATTTCCCTTTCTTCTTAACATTGTTGTACTGAATATCTGTGGGGTGGAAAGCTTTAATTTGTCAGAGTATTGATCTTTTGTTCTTTTCTGTTTGTGCATTTAGGAGAGACCAGTAACAAATCTCTTGAGGCCATGGTGAGTTTTTAATTATATAATATATACCTCAAGTGAACATACCGTATGATTTTTTCTTGCTGTTAATTTTATTGTTTTTTTCTCTAATCCTCAGGTGAAGAACACGGGCAAAGAGTCCCTACAATGGGGTATTGAAATTTCCCTCTACCTAACCAGGACACCATTTGCTTATGTTATATTAAAATTTGAATTTTCTAGAAACATTTAATGCTTTAAGCTGTGTAATAACTTAGATTTGCCACCAAAGTTACAAATGACAGATTGAGTTTCAATATTTTCTATTTTCCTCTTGTTTCTGTTCTATTTACTCCGATGAATTTGCCAGTATTGCACGATTTCTTTCCCTATTTAAGTGCCAGATGGACCTTAACAGATTGTTTTGCATGCAGGACTGGCTGCAGGATTGTATTCAGGTCTCACTTATGGGTTGAAGGAAGCTCGTGGAGCTCATGACTGGGTAGCATCTTTTTTCTCTTTGGGTTACTTTTATTAATTGTTTTCATATTTCACATCTCAACTTCAATACTTTAGTATTTGAAACCAGTGTGGCAGATCAGCACATCTGTCTCATTGCTGGAAAAACACTAGCTACTTTTGGGATGTTTTGATCCATTCTTGTGAACCATTTTCAACTCTATAATTTCCATTCTCTCCCTAATTTCAGTGAATGACAAAAAAATGCTTTTCTGTTTCACTTTTTATTGCCTTTTTTTTCTTGCTTTCAACATATAGTGCTGTGATCTGACTTTACTTTCTAGTGTTCACTATATTGATAATACAACATGCACAACAATAATAACGTCATAAATTTGACGCAGAAAAACAGCGCAGTTGCGGGAGCAATCACAGGGGCGACCCTTGCACTTACATTGGATGATTCCACCCATGAACATATTGTGCAATGTGCTATCACAGGAGCAGCTATCTCCACTGCTGCTAATCTTCTCACTGGGATTTTCTAAATGGGTGTCTTGTTCGAGTTGGCTTAAGACAGTAGTTACCTTTTTTTTGCTTCTGAATGTGACAGTAATACATGTTTAAAATGGACTTGCAAGTATTTCCTTTTCAATTTTAGTTGCCACTTATGGATTTCTTGTCAAATGATTTTAAGGCTTTGTTTTCTTTTCTTGCTTATGTAAATCTACTTTTCTCTTAATAAACATTCATAGAAAACATTTAAATATAAAATTAAATACTAAATATTCACGCCTGAATGGAAATGATTTTTTTTTGTAGGCAGAATATTTAGCGGATGATTTCCATTGCATTTGATTAATTTTCAACAAGACTTTTGATTCCTATAAGTGAACAGGAAAATGTCAATGAAGCTACATTGTAATGCCCATCTCCATTCACTAATTTTCAATTTGTTTTGGATAAACTCAAATGTATTTTTCTACTTCCAACTTTTGACAAATTTTATACTTTTGTGAGTACAGAAAGACGTAAACACATGCAAATTAGGGAACTGAATACTTTTTGTCTCATTTCATTCAATAAAAAAGAGACAAAAAGCTTGTACAGTCACTTGTACTATCAAGTTTTAGTTCTCTTAGTTACATTACTTTTTTGTATGAATTGTTTTAACATGTATATTCTCTTTAATCCATTTCTTTCATGTCTTAAGAAAATTAATTAAATTGTTACTATATAACATGATTTAATAAACAAATCAAACATGCACTCACCAACACTTGTAAACATACACATATCCACACTCATACAGATCCATATGTTTCACTATACCTTCCTTCAAAATCTAATAATATTTTATTTTTTAATTATTTGATTAAATAATCAATTAAGTCTTTGAAAATGTAAAATACTTTACACATTGTAGAAGCTTAAAATCTGATTTAATCTGTTTAAATGTAAAGAATGCCATTGTTACATCCTACCTGAGTGAGACCGCTTTGGGATTTCAAAAGTTACATATTTATAAAAATATGTATCAAATTAATAAAATTAATTTGTTTAATTTTATTATTAATTATTGCTGATAAAAAAAAATGAGACTATTTCTACGATTTGTAATTTTGAGGACTAACATAATACTAAACTGTACTTTTCAAAATCAAATTGATATAAAAGTGTAAAGTTTGGGACCAATTCGTACTTTTATGTATTTAGAAACTAAATCAAATGTATTAAAAATGTCGTGACCTGGTTGACCATTCATCCTAACTTCAAACATGAAAACATGGTTTTGATGACGAAAATTTCGCGTTACACGTTGATCATAACACTCTGGACAGACACAACTGCAACCGCAATGATAATTTAGAATTATTAGCAGAATTAAGGAAAAAGAACGTTCCCAATGATTTTATATAATACTTTGTTTCCCATGGAGGATTGATGGAACCTCTCTCAGAAATCGATGACACTGTTAACATACCCACTCTAGAATATACATGGGACAGTAACATAGTCCCAGTCTCCCAGGATCTATCAGGGGACCGTAATAGTTTCACTGCAGATCACCTAAAATTTTCAGAAATTGAAAAGCAAAAAAGGAAAGAAGTAGGAAGCAAGAAATAAAAAAGGGAGAAGTTATCACACAAATCAAAAACAAATTTCTATGATAATAATTTTCTGATTTTGATATAGTTGCAAATGAATTCCATTTGTGTTCAGAATGTTCTTATGCATATTATAATCCAACAAAGAACTGTATCTTTAAACTGTCACCGCTTACTGCTTGTTACGATACAATGCTAATTTAATTGCAGTTTTCTTATGAAACTATCAATTGGAGGCACCTCATATCTTAAGTGATAACAACTCAACTATTTTGTAATCATACACACACGAAGGAGGATGTGATATTGTAGAATTTTTTGAAGTTAAGGTAAAATATTCAAGAGACAGCTGCACCAAACACCAGAAAGAGTCATGGCAAATGCTACAACTTGATAACAAAATACTCAAAATTTCAATTACATTGATTTATCAGAGGGCCCTCTCTTTCAAAGGATGGAAGGTTATTTACATAATTTAAAACTTGTAATGAGTTATATCAATATCAATAAGGTAATATAGTATGAGAGTAAACTTCCTCAAATTACGTTAAGTGGTAGAGAACTTCTACAAAGTTAAATGAAATTGAAAAAAAAAAAGCCATTAGAATTTATAGAGGCAGAACAGGGTTTTGGTCTTGACAGACAATGCAATGCAAAAAAAAAAACACACACACACACTAACACACAGAAGTTTTATAGCAGTGAAAATGTAGAGCACAACATAACAAATTTTCAACTTTTCACATCCAATATGTAGCAAGACAAGCATAAAGGTCACACTTCTCCCATCAAACAGATCCAACATATAACAACCATTCAAGTACGTTATATACGACTACACATATGTAACTTAATACAGAAATGAGGTTTCACCTTTTATCATGTCAACAAGTCTCTAATTATCATTTCACGAAGAAATGTCTCTGCCTTATCAATTTCATTCTTTTCAAAGAGAGCCCTGATCATTATTTCAAAAGTTACCGCATTAGGTAAGCAACCATTGTTTTCCATTTTGGACCATAAGATTAATGCTTCATCAATCAAACCCTTCTTACAAAGACCATTGATCATAGTATTATAACTATATACATTTAAAGGGTACCCTTTAATTAAAAGATCTTGAAAGGTCTCCTGTGCCTCCTCAAGTCTTCCCCCTTTACACATTCCATCAATAAGTATATTCCAGGTATACATATCAGGCTTAATTCCCTTTTCCATCATTATCTTGAATAATTCAAATGCTTTGTCTAGATGATAGTTTTTGCACAAAGCATGTATCAAGCAAGTGTAAGTGATTACATTTGGTTGTTGATTTCTATAATGCATCTCATCAATAAGATCCCAAACATTACTTACTCTCCCAGATTTGCATAAACCATCTAAAAGAATATTGTAAGTCACTCTATCCGGAACCATGTTCCTCTTAGGCATTTCCTGAAAGATATTCATAGCCTCATCCACTCTTTTACTCTTCAATAATCCATTAATCATGATATTGTAGCTGGAAACCTGATGAGTTACTCCAATTTGAGTCATAACTTTAAATATGTGTTTAGCTCTTTTTATCTCTTTAACTAAGGAATACCAATCTATAAAAATGTTAAGTGTAACACTAGTAGGTTTCACACAAGCTTTCACCATCACACCTAACACATTCTTAGCTTCTTTTATCTTTCCTTCCTTACATAAAGCATCAATCATTATCGTATAGGTATAAACATCAGGCATGATGTTATTTGATATCATTTTAGTAACCAAATCATATGCCTCTTTTGCAAGATTATCTTTGAATAGAGAATCAATGATAGGGGAGTACATTGGCGCATTAGACTTACATAATCCGTTTTCTACTATTCTGAGCAACTTGATGGCAGCTTCGGTTTCTCCTCCCTTGCACAAGCCATTGATCAAAGTCCCGTAAGTAACCTCGTTAAATGTAAATCCTTGTGCTACTGCCTTATCATGAAATGTAAGTGCTTTCTTGACATCACTGTTAAGACAGAGACCTTTCATGAAGGTATTTAAGGTTATGACACTTGGATGATAACCCAGTTTGAGAATCTTGGCAAGAATAGAGAAAGAGAATGGCATTTGGCCTAAGTGGCACAAACAATTGATGACGATGTTGAGAATCACAAAATTACTCTGAATTCCCTTGAGCTCCATTTGCTTAAAAAGGGAAATAGTTGTAGAATAATGTTTCATCTTTGCAAGAGATCCCAAAATCTGTTGAAATTGGTTGATGGGAACAGGGCGCATATGAAACATGCGATGAAATTGGAAGACAACGTCATGAACATCAACTGAAGGAGACTGAGAGTCATAGTGTAAGGGAAAGGAAGAGAAGGAAGAAGGGTTTGGAAGAAAAGGAGAAAACTTGGAAATGGAAAAAGAAATACAGAACCTTAACTTTGTTATTGGGAGTGACATGATTAGATTAACACTAGAGAGGAAGATGGCGGAGGCGATGCTGTGCGGAAACAAAAAGATCTGGTGTTAGGGTTTCTCTAAAAGTACATAAATGGAATTGAATTTTTATGTTGCTCATGGCTTCTCTCAATCCTTTATATACTATATTTATATTATAATAATCTCTCTCTAGTAATTTACTTTAATCCTTAAACTAAGTTTCACATTATTTTAAAACTATAAAATTATCTTTATAATATTTTAAATAATAAAATAAATGGGTGTAAAAATAAGTCGCATAATTTTTTTTATTTCTTACCGTTAGTTTTTTATTTTTAAAAAATAGTTTTATAACGATAATAAACTTTTAATGATTTTAAGGATTGGGTAAAAATTATTGTAAAAGGATTTTTAACTTTTTGGCTTTGTTGGTGTAGTTCTTTAAACTAATAATCATAGGTATATGTACATGATGACTCTTTAGATAATGTGTATAGTGATTAATAAAATTACCATATAATTATTTAAAAGAATATGTTGTTTCTATAAATTGAGATCTTGGAAAAATTTTATAATCAAGTAATTTACTTAAAAATTAATTAATTTTTAATATTTTGTAGAATTAGTAATTGAAATTTATTAAAATTTATCTTTTTTTATAAGCTTAAATTGAAAATATTTTTTTTATAAGTAATGAAAAATACCTATATCTCTATACCTAAAGGAGATCCTCATCTTTAGTGTCATATTTGTTTTACAAATTCACCCTTTAAATATTTTTTTAAAAATTAAAATAATTATATGTATAGGATTTCTTTTTTAAATATAACTATTTTATAAAAATCAAAGAGACAAAACCTGAAGAGATCATCTTTCTACTACGCATATCCGTCATTAAATCAATATTATTCTCTAATCTAAGTTGATTATATTGTACTTTGCTCTTGATCATATGTATATTTTAAAGAATATGTTGTTAATTTTATTGTTTTGTGTTATTGATTTCATGTGCATTTTGTTCTTCTTCTAAACTTTCAAAATTTCATTCCAATTTTTCAATAGAAATTTCTACATAACCCTTCTTGCAAAATATAAACAACAAATCACATAATAAAAAAAATTGAAATTTGATTCTTAAGACCTGAACCATCAAATTTGCAATGTATAAATATATAATTTTTGAGAACTATTCTGACACACTAACTATTTCCTACACATAATAAATATATGAACATATTTGCATCGTTTTACTTATGCAAGAATAGTTCAAAATCTAAGAAACACAATTAAGTGCAACTTTAACAATAGATTTAAAGTTCTATTTGTATGTCTAAACTTTGAATTACCTATATATCTTCTTTATGGATTATAAAAATAAAGGGAAGGAGAAAGAAAAAGAAAAAAAATGGTATGATGATATTTATTAATGGATGGAAAAAATTTTGTTAGTAATTATTGATAAATTTTTATATTTATCGATAAAATATATCAATATACATTTTATTGATAGATTTTTTATTATTAGTAATATGTTGATATTTTGATTTGTAAATTGATTTTTATAAAAGTTTTTCAATCAATGTATTTGTTTTCTCAATCATTTTTTTTTTGGAGTTTGAAACCCTACGAATGAAATTGAGAGAGTCGGTAACCCATTATTTCTCATGTACAATGGCCATCGTCAACAAGATGTGTATTCGTGGTGACAAAATAGATGATGTTGCTATGGTTGAGAAGGTACTCTCCTCCATGACTCCAAACTTCAATTTTGTAGTTTTTTTCATTGAGGAAGCTCGTTTAGTCGAGAAACTTTCAATTAATGGGTTGGAAAGTTCTTTACTTATTCATGAGCGGAAAATTTACTACTAGGAGAAAGAGAAACAAACATTGAAGGCTTCTACAAATAATGATCCCACAAATAGAAGAAGTCGTGGTAAAAGAAACAATAGAGATAAAGGTAGATGAAATAATGGTTGTGGTTACCAAAAACATTACCAAGGAGGAGGTCGTGGTTACCAAAATCATCACAAAGGAGGAGACTGTGGTTACCAAAATCATCACCAAGAGGGAGACCTTGTTACCAAAATCATCACCATCAAAGGAAGAAGAAGTCATCACTCTATATCATTTAGTCAGTAGACAAGTCAGATGTTTAGTGTTTTCGATGTCATAGGTATGATAATTATAAATCAGAATATCGAATTAATTTGGATAATGGAAGTGGAGAAAGAACTGACTTTATAGAAAATAAAGAATAACTCTCTTTGTTGATAGTTTGTAATGTTAAAGAAGAAAACAAGAGAATTTATGGTACCTAAATACAAGTTGTAGTAACCATATGAGCAATGACAAGTTTGTGCTTTTGTGTTGGGTGAGTCTTTTTATGTCAATGTGAAGTTTGAGGATGATTCTAAAGTCTCAAAAATGAAAAAAATGAGAGGTAACAATAAAAAAAAATGTTGTTCAGAGTATATCCAATGTCCTTTTATTCCATATTATAAGAAAAAATTTGTTGGCCAATTACAAGAAAATGAATATAAGATTTCTATTAAAGATGAAACTTTAAAAATTTAAGATGAAAACACTAGGATTATTTGCTCAAGTTGGTATGAAACTAATAGGATGTTTTCAATGTATCTCCATACCATCACCAACCCATGTTTCATTACAAGGTTGAAAGATGAAAGTTGGCTTTTACATTTTTAATATGGACATTTAAATTTTGGATGTTTAAAGACATTGGAACAAAAGCATATGGTGATAGGACTTCCACAAATACAAACTTCTTCTCAAATATACGAAGAATGTGTCATTGGTAAACAACATCAAAACCATTTTAAATAGGAAAATCATGGAAAATAAGGAAGGGATTGGAATCGGTGTATACAAAGTTGTCTAGACCCATCACTCTCATGTCAAATGGAGGTAAACGATATTTTATATTAATTGTTTTGGTTGGACTGGTTCCCTCACAATTTCTCACCGTCCGGTCACTTCGCTTGCTCCCTTTTTCGTTCCGGTCAGTTCGCTTGCTCCCTTTGTCGATGGGTTGAGGCAGACCGGGTACTTGCTAAAAAGGCTCTGACGCTCAAGTCAGGTTTCTGATCGACAATAGAGATAAAGAGAGAAAGTTGGAATCAATAGTAAAAGTGCATTTAATGTAACCTACCAACTCTCACCTCAAACCTCTATTTATAGTTTTCCTGATAGGCCTACAGTTGATATTTTCTTAATCACAGCCCAATATCGGCCCAGACATCTCTAATCCTGTTTAACTTCTTAATTCTTCTTTGTTGTTAATGGTATTACCTTGGTCGGACGGATCAGGATATACTTGACCGTCCAGTCGAGGCATCTCTACAGGTCTCTACTGTATCTTCTCAATTCTCCTCTATTGTCGGCAGCATTACTTTGACCGGACGAATCAAGATTTACTTGACCGTCCAAATCAATGTCGATCTGCCAATGTTATTCTCTATCGACGGTCGACGATCTTATGGTGATCCCGGACGGACGTCCTCCTACAAACATCTCTAATCCTGTTTAACTTCTTAATTCTTCTTTGTTATTAATGGTATTACCTTGGCCGGGCGGATCAGGATATACTTGACCGTCCAGTCGAGGCATCTCTACAGGTCTCTACTGTATCTTCTCAATTCTCCTATATTGTCGGCGACATTACTTTGGCCGGACGGATCAGGATTTACTTGACCGTCTAAATCAATGTCGATCTGCCAATGTTATTCTCTACCGACGGTCGACGATCTTATGGTGATCCCGGACGGACGTCCTCCAACAGTACACTAATCATTGGTGATTTTAGTAGAAATATAGGAGTTTATTATTTGCATGAAAAACATGAAGCCTTCATAGTCTTTAAAAGTTTCAAAACTCTAATTGTTAAAGAAACCCGAACTCCAATCAAGTTATTGCGCAATGATTGTAGTGAAGAATACAATTAAGAAGAAATTATTAATTTTTGTGATCAGCAAGAAATAAAGAATCAATTGACTGAAAACATATACACCTCACCAAAATCACATTTGTGAAGAATCACAAAATTTTGAATATGGTATGAAGTTTTTAAAAAAGTAGTGGAGTTCCAAAAACTTTCTGACCTAAAGATGTTAATTGGAGCATATATATTCTAAATAGAAGCTCCTGAATAGCTGTTCAAATATGACACCACAATAAGCTTGCTTGGAGCAATAGAAAACTCAGAATAGTTTAATGTAAAATCTTTAGGTGTATTACTTATGCCCGTATACCATGTGAGAGGAGGAAGAAACTTGATGAAAAGGAGAAAAAATATATATTTCTTGGTGTTAGTGAGCAACATTGTGCCGATGTGTGAAAGAGACTAATTATGAACTAGTTACTCTTTTTAGTCTTATGAATAAGAATGGTGAGGGTACATAAATATGTACCAATAAAGGATAATGAAAAATAACCAATTAAGTCTTTGAAAATGTAAAATACTTTACACATTGTAGAAGCTTAAAATCTGATTTAATCTGTTGAAGTGTAAAGAATGCCATTGTTACATCCTACCAGAGTGAGACTACTTTAGGATTTCAAAAGTTACATATACGACAAATCACACCTTAATTATCTACTACAGATGTACAATCTCCAACCTCATTTTTTGCCGTCTTGCACGGTAATGGTGATAGTGAACTATAATACAACCGTTACCATTACCATGAACATGTCCACCGTTGTTGATGAGATGAGGCCTTTTTCGTGTTATTAGAAGGAACAGGGTTGTCGTTTTGGTTTGGAAGTTTCACTGCCCAATCAGAACAACTGGGATCAGGCAACCATCCTTTTACTTTGACATCTTCAACAACTCACCTTTGGAACTAATTATTAGAAGTGGATGAAATGTAGTTTTTGAAGAAATCATCTCCATATACGCATATCGGACCAAACTCCTATTTAATATGTTTAAACCAAAGTATCTATTAATATAGCTATAGAATTTGCTGATATATAAAAGAATGTAATGTTGTGAATTGCTTATATATGTCTTTATTCTATTGGTATGACATTTAGAAAAGATAGCTAGATATAATTGAGATATGAATAGATAAAACTACAAGACTATGGACCCAATTATTAGACCAATTTTCTTATCAAAACGACATTAGCCTTTGAGCTATATAGATGAATTGGGCATGGTACATAAAAAAACTAAACAAGATTAAAATTGTACTTTGAATTAAAAATTGTTTGCTCTGCTACGCAATTTTATTTTGTTCATATGTGCGATTAAATGAACTTATCTGCATTCTAAGAATTTAGTGAATGAATATTGTGACTGGTTTGAAGTCTCTGCAACAGATTTGACAATGTTTATTCACACCATGTGAATTGAAGTGATAAAACACTATCAGTTATACTTATACAAGACAGCAACATATAGGCAATCATAATAGATGTAAACCATAGATGCTAGAAGCATAAACAAAAAAAAAACATATCTAGAATATACATGGGACAGTAACATAGCAGACAATTTCACCCTTCTTATAGAAGTCCCAGTCTCCCAGGATCTATCAGGGGACCGTAATAGTTTCACTGCAGATCACCTAAAACTTTCAGAAATTGAAAAGCAAAAAAGGAAAGAAGTAGGAAGCAAGAAGTAAAAAAGGGAGAAGTTATCACATACAAATCAAAAATAAATTTCTACGATAATAATTTTCTGATTTTGATATAGCTGCATATGAATTCCATTTGTTTTCAGAATGTTCTTATGCAGATTATAATCCCACAAAGAACTGATCTTTAAAATGCCACCATTTACTGTTTGTTACGATACAATGCTAATTTAATGGCAGTTTTCTTATGAAACTATCAATTGGAGGCACCTCATAACTTAACAAAGTGATAACAACTCAACTATTTTGTAATCATACACACACGAAGGAGGGTGTGATATTGTAGAATTTTTTGAAGTTAAGGTAAAATATTCAAGAGACAGGATGCTGCAGCAAACACCAGAAAGAGTCATGGCATATGCTACAACGTCATAACAAAATATCCAAAATTTCAATTACATTGATTTACTAGTAGGCCCTCACTTTCAATGGATTAAAGGTTATTTACACAATTTAAATCTTGTAATGAGTTATATCAATATCAATAAGGTAATATAGTATGATAGTAAACTTCCTCAATTACCTTAAACATCCCATATGTAACAAGACAAGCATCAATTGCAGAAAGATCAGACTTCTTCCATCAAACAGATACAACTTATAACAACCATTCAAGTACGTTATGTAGGACTACACAAATGAAACTTAATACAGAAATGAGGTTCCACCTTTTATCATGTGAACAAGTCTCTAGATATCATTTCACGAACAAATGTCTCTGCCTTATCAATCTCATCCTTTTCAAAGAGAGCCCTAATCATTATTTCGAAAGTTACTGCATCAGGTAAGCAACCATTGTCTTCCATTTTGGACCATAAGGTTAATGCCTCATCAATCAAACCCTCTTTACAAAGACCATTGATCATAGTGCTATAACAAAATACATTTAAACCGTACCCTTTGATTAAAAGATATTGAAAGATCTTTTGTGCCTCCTGAAGTTTTCCCCCTTTGCACATTCCATCAATAAGTATATTCCAAGTGTGCATACTCGGCTGAATTCCCTTTTCTATCATTATCTTGAATAATTCAAATGCCTTATCTAGATGATAGTTTTTGCAGAAAGCATGTATCAGGCAAGTGTAAGTGATTACATTTGGTTGTTGATTTTTATAATGCATCTCATCAATAAGATCCCAAACATTACTTATTCTCCCAGATTTGCATAATCCATCTAAAAGAATATTGTAAGTCACTCTATCAGGAACCATGTTCCTCTTAGGCATTTCCTGAAACATATTCATAGCCTCATCCACTCTTTTACTCTTCAATAATCCACCAATCATGATATTGTAGCTGATAATGGTTGGAGTCACTTTAATTTGGGTCATAGTATTAAATATGTGTTTAACACTTTTCATCTCGTTAACCAAGGAATACCAATCCATTAAAATGTTAAGTGTAACACAAGTAGGTTTCACATCAGCTTTTACCATTACAGCTAGCACATTCTTAGCTTCTTTGATCTTTCCTTCTTTACATAAAGCATGAATCATTATATTATATATACAAGCATCAGGCATGATGTTATTTGATATCATTTTAGTAACCAAACCATAAGCCTCTTTTGCAAGATTATCTTTAAATAGAGAATCAATGATAGGGGAGTACATTAGCACATTAGACTTACATAATCCGGCTTCTATTATTTTGAGCAACTTGATGGCAGCTTCGGTTTCTCCTCCCTTGCACAAGCCATTGATCAAAGTCCCGTAAGTAACCTCGTTAAATCTAAATCCTTGTGCTACTGCCTTATCATGAAATGTAAGTGCTTTCTTGACATCACTATTACGACAGATACCTCTTATGAGGGTATTTAAGGCTATGACATCTGGATGATAACGCAGTCTGAGAATCTTGGCAAGAACAGAGAAAGAGGAGCGCATTTGGCCTAAGTGGCACAAACAATTGATGATGATACTAAGAATGACAAGATTACTCTGAATTCCCTTGAGCTCCATTTGCTTAAAAAGGGAAATAGTTGTAGAATAGTGTTTCATCTTTGCAAGAGATCCCAAGATCTGCTGAAACTCGTTGATGGGAGGAACAGGGCGCTTACGAAACATAAGATGAAATTCGGAGACGACGTCGTCAACATCAACAGAAGGAGGAGGCTGAGAGTGATAGTGTAATCGAAAGGAAGAGAGGGAAGAAGGGTTTGGAAGAAAAGGAGAAAACATAGAATAAGAAAGAGAGAACCTTAGCTTTGTTATTAGGAGTGACATTGTTAGGTTAACACTAGAGAGGAAGAGAGGAGGCGATGCTGTGGGGGAAACCAAAGATTGGGTGTTAGGCTTTCTCTGAAAACACATAAATGGAATGGAATTTTATGTTGCTCATGGCTTCTCTCAATCCTTTATATACTATATTTATATTATAATAATTCCTGTCTAGTATTTTACTTTAATCCTTAAATTATGTTTCAGATTATTTTTAAAATTATAAAAGTACCTTTATAATATTTTAAATAATAATATAAATGGGTGTAAAAATAAGTCGTATAATTTTTATTTTATTTCTTAGCGTTAGTTTTATTTATTTTTCTTTTAAATAGTTCCCATAATAAACATTTACTGATTTTAAAGATTGTGTAAAAAGGATTTTTAACTTTTTTGCTATGTTGGTGTAGTTCTTTACAGTAATAATTACAGGTATACCAACATGACTGTTTAGATAATTTGTATAGTGATTAATAAAATTATCATATAATTATTTAAAAGAATATGTTGCTTCTATAAATTGAGGTCTTGGATAAATTTTATAATAAAGTAATTTACTTAAAAATTAATTAATTTTTAATATTTTATAGAATTAGTAATTGAAATTTATTAATTTTATCTTTTGACTACGCATATTGGTCATTAAATCAATATTGTTTTATAATCTAAATGCATAATTTTATTTTTACCCATAGTATCCGTATTCAACTTTATATCCTACACATTAGATATTGTATTACATTCAAAGCATGAGATACACATGAGTATGTTATTAATTGTATTATATTGTACTCTTGATCATATGTATGTTTTAAAGAGTATGCTGTTGATTTTATTGTATTGTGTTATTGGTTATACATGTGTATTTTTTTCTTCTTCCAAACTTTCAAAATTTCATTTCTAATTTGCCTGTTGAAATTCCTACATAACTCCTCTTGCAAATATATAAACAACCATCATATAACGTTTCAGTGTTGCGTGTTCTGTTTTTTTGTGTGTGCATGTTCTGTTTTTCTCTGTGTTTCAGTGGTAAGAGGAAGAAGACGCCAGACATCTGAAACTACGGATATCCACAATACTCACAATAAAAGAAAAGAGAGCACAGAAGGATTGGAAGAAACAACATCGAGAGAGCAGAAGGTAAGAAAATTAAAATTAAGTTTTTTAAGTGAAATTAAAATTAACATATAAAATAAATTTTACTTTAAGAGTATAATAAAAATATAGACAAAAAAATAAAAATAAAAATAATAAAAAATATTTTGGTTTAAGGAGTCTAAGACTCTGGATGTATGCAAAGAGTTGCGGAAGTTAAGTCCAAATAGTTAATTAATGACCATATTTTTAACAAATATTTTTGTTTATTGCTCCTATAATTTTGTTTTCTACTAGTAGTAGGTTCCTATTTAAATGTTTTCATTAATGAATGAATGTACACCGCAACACAAAAAACCAATTAACTTTGTATCTTTGTTTTTAATATTCTTTTTTAAAGAAAAATACTACAGCACACTATAATATGAGATTTTACTAGAGTTTTTTTTTTCATTATTGACGATTTTAACCCTTGATAAATATATTTTTTTACCGTTGGAAAAACTGTCACGAAAAACATTGTCGAAAAATAATTTTCGACAATTTTGTATGTAACCGTCACTACTTGCAAGAGTTCTTAAGAGACGTTATTTATAGGAGTTCTTCAAAATCGTCGCAATTTTTAGAGATTCTTAGAAATTGTCGATACATTTTGAGGTTCAATAACTACTGATACTTGTAAGGGTTCCTCAGTAATAATTAGGTTTACATAATTGGAATTTCTAGAATCGTCAATAATATAAATAAAATTTTTTTTATTATTCAAATGATTTGATGATCATAAAAATTAATTTAATAATAAACTAGAATTAAATAATATGAAACCAAAATTAAATGTAAACATTAAATATAAACCAAAATATTATTATATAAAAAGAAGGTCATTTAAGACATCACCAATAACTAGCAATTTAGGAATGTTCACACCTTGTGGTTTCTCGGGAGAAGCAACACTTCGATCCTCCTTGAATTATCATTGGTTCCAATAGAGTGCAAGTCTTCAGGAGTTAATTTTGTGTTGACTTGAGCCATAAAGGCTGAATATGAGAAAGTGCAGCCCCAGAAGCTCTTAGGTTGGCTAGATAGGAAAAAATTGATCATATTATCATACAGAGAATGAGCATAGTTGGAACTCAGAGCATTAAGGAGGTTAATTCAATTTTATTGTGCTTAAATTTGGAAAAAATACCTTCAACTATAACGTTTTCAGGAATTGCTGGTTGCACACCTTCAATAATAGCCAACCAGTGACTGGTAATTGATGTATCAAGGGGTGCTTTTGGTAAAAGAGCTTCAATAAGATGCTCAAAGCAAGAAAAATATGAGAACGTCGTATCAAAAAGCAATTCAACAATATTTATTATCAGAATGGCAATCTTGATGTACCTAGCAATCTTACATCTTTGTATTAATTACTTAGTTATCACTGGACAAGCTATATATTGTTGAGATTCATAGAGCAAAACAGAGAATTTTTTTCTGGATATATCACAAAACTAAACATTGTTATAACTTTTAAAATAATTATATGCTGACTTATGATTAGATGATAATCTAAAACAAATTTTCTTAAAAACACTAATTGATGCTTATTGAGAAAAATAATAGACATTACTTAATTGTACCAACATTTAAAGATAATTTTTTTATCAAACTACTTTTTCTTAAAACTACGTCTCAAAAGTAAAACAGAGTTATGAAAAATAAAATCTCAAATTATGAAAGGCATCTTAGATAGTCTCAATAAATTATTTGAGATTTCTTTTACATTTTTTTTAATAACTTTTTTTACAACCATGATAATTCATCTATTTAAATATATAGATTAATAAAATAGTAACACATAATTTATTATAAAAATTGTTAAAAAAAGTTATTAAAATATCATATTTTTTTTCTATCTTGCTGTCTCTACTGTACTCTCAAGGTTTTGTCAAAAACCTTCATCCAAAAGTAACCTTTGCTGAAGATGGACGCTTCCTCCTAAGGACATGTTTATTTTGGCATAGTGTAAGTGCATCCATAGCCACATAACACAGAGTTCCAATACACAGACAAAGGTTCCATCATGGGAAATTGTCACGGTAGCTGCGATTACTCGGAGCGATTTCCTCTGGGCGATTCTTCCGTGGCTGTAATACGCAGAACTAAGAACCGCAAAGGGCATGAAGTTGAGGACACTTGGAAAGCTGATTATTACTCATTTGGAAAGAGAAGCTGCGAATACGAGTTGACCAAAACCAACCGCAGCAACCGTGAAGAAGAGATATCCATCTCTATCTGTGACCACGTATCAAACAATGGCAAGGACGACGTTGATTTTCACATGGACATGAGAGTGGAAGAAGGTCTTGTTTTAGCAAATCTTACTCTAAACGGACCCAGATACCTGCAGCAACTCCCCGAGAGGAAAACCCCTATGGCGCAAGGTGGGGTTTTCAAGTCCTCCTCCTTCTTATACGGACGTGACAATGACCGAAAGGGTCTTATTGTCGTTTTAAGGGCAAAGAGAAGAGATAACGATAACGAGCTTCCTTACATGATGACTGTGAAGCACTATTTTGTTTCTTCGTGGTGTTCTCATGGTGTCTCTCTTCAGGCGAAGATTCGCAGTGATCGGAGTGATGGAGGTTTGAGTTTTGAGATTGAAAAGCCTTACATGCAGTCCAAACGTGAGTTGTTGAGCATAATTGACGGTGTTAAAGGAAAAGGGTGGTGCCCTAATCCTACTACTTCTGATTTTCCGATGGAGCTTTCCAACAAAAGTAATGGTAATAATGTCCCTGCCATTAGCCTTAAGAACAATAGTTCAGATGCTGTTCCGGCCTTTTACACCATTAGCGGCAAGCAAAACATCACGTCCCTTATAAGCTCAAGTGGATGGACTGACGGCAATTATAACAGTGCTCTCATATTTGAGGACTGTGAATTTTATGAAGAAGCCGTTGGTACTCTGAAGAGATCCTCGTGAGTTGGTAATTTCAACGTTTTCTTATAGTACTAAGTCAACATATTTGTGTTTTTCAATCATATAATCTGTTTCAACTATTATCTATTGCCATTAGAGGCGACAAAAATGTGCTATACTCTGTTTATTTTGTTTCTATTTGTCATTAGTTCATCAAAAAGAGTTAGCCCATAACAAAACAGGTTAAAGCATATCGACAACGAAGGCTATATAGACAATAATAATTTCTCATTTACATATTTGATTCTATTCAATTGACATGAGTTCATCAATTATATTAATCAAACTTGTAACTCATTATAGGTTTGAATTCTGCTACCAATGACCTTGTTTTTAAGTACTTCTATAAACACTGTTTCAATCTTTGACGCATGTTCTAAATTTAGTTTACGACATACTAAACTTTTTCACGTAAAAAAAAAATCCTGATATTAATTTGGACAAATAAAAGGAATAATAGTTAAAATACTCTTTATCATCGATATAATTAATATTCATATTCTTTCGTAGCATCAATATACATGATTTTACTTTGGAATTACATCTTTCTTGTCGTTATAATGTAAAATATGCATACTATTCTCCGTCAATGGAAAACATCAATCGAATATTATCAAATTAAAAAAGAAGCATTGTTCCTATATTATGACAGTAACTGTATCCTAATGTAAGAGTTTTTCAACTCGTTCATAGCCGTAATATCCATGACTTATGGAATATTAGAGTCGCTTTAATCCATTTATACTGTCTGTACATACATATACATGGTTCTAAATTTTCTGTAACATCTCCATTAGAATCATGCAAATGAGCAATATTCTTTTACTTGTGATTCCATCAATTTGCAATGCAGCACGGCACAGGTGTAAAACAAAACTCGAATCGCACAATCTGACAAGCCACAATGGAACTTTTTGTTCTCTCTGTTGATTCTTCCTAATCTCGTAGCACATTTGCTTGCTTTCTTTGAACGCGAAGAATATGATCGTATCACTTTCACCTAAGATTATATAACTGAGAATACGCACATTCAGCAAGTTAAGAAAGTAAAAATTTCAGAAGCAATAATGCAGATGCAAGGAAACACACCAAACACAAACACTAACGTGATGTGGCTCAAGTCTGGGCCGTTGAATGTGTACAGTGATAAGAAGAGATACACGAACAATCAAACGGGTGAGGAGTGTGTGGTAAGGTGCATTTCATACTTAGTGGGGAAGCGATATCTGGTTTTCACCATAACTGAGACGTACAGAGGCGACAGTGTAATCTTAGTATACGTGGAGGTGAAGGAGGAATATGGAAGGGGTTCTTCTGCCATTCTGAGACTGTAGTTCACAGCAAACGACAGGCACGGTGTTCTGAGTAGCATGCACACTAATCTATCTGGTTCGTTTGAATTGGTTCAGCAGAACTATCGTGTGCCACCTTGGCCAGACACGGAACTTAATTGCGTATTACTTTTGTCGTGAAACAGGTGATGGAAGTGTTTTTGCTGTGAAGAAGAAGAAGGGCAACGGTGATGTGGTGGAGATGGTGAAAGGGTTACACGCCTTCATGGTTGGCGACGAAAATGTAGCTATCAAACTGAAAATAACGAACGACAGAAGAGTTGGGTTCTTATGTGACATCCAAATATTATATAGAGATACATGTAATAGGATTCAACATAACGAGAAAACAGTTAGAAACTAATAAGTTCGCAACGAAAATGTAACTATCAAACTGAAAATAACGAACGACAGAAGAGTTGGGTTGTAATATGACATATATAAACACAATTATAAAGCTAACAAAAAATAACGAATGTAAGACAATTGTCTGTTTTATTTTAACTAAAATTTATTAAATATTTGTATCAATGCTAATGGATTTCAAGCAAAAGATTAAATTTTATAAAGAAAAGTTAAAATCCTGATTTTTTTTTTAACTTTGTTTAAAATAGATTTATGTTATAGAATGAGATTAACATCTATTTAACCAACATTAATAGTTAGACGCTAATAGAGAAAAGTTAACCAATTATATGAATAATTAACTATTTTTAATTCTGTTTTAACAAGTAGAAATATTTATGTTAGTGTAATATTAGTATTAATGTCAATTAAAATAAATATTAAAAACAAATAAAGGTAATATCGATAAATTTTTCGTTAAGAAAAAAAA
The DNA here is from genome assembly GCA_036885675.1 of Vigna mungo. Classification (NCBI taxonomy): domain Eukaryota; kingdom Viridiplantae; phylum Streptophyta; class Magnoliopsida; order Fabales; family Fabaceae; genus Vigna; species Vigna mungo. The sequence goes on along the minus strand of CP144699.1, from coordinate 634,377 downwards.
ATATATTTATTTTAATTTGAATGTCTAAATTTAAAAATGACAAAATATTTTAATGAAACTTTTCTTCCCTTATTTTCTATATAAATATCACTTAAAATTTTTACACACTTATTTCATTTATTCAAATATTTATTTCCTTCACCATACACATATCTTTAATTCAAGCTATCATCATCATCTCCTTCGTTCAAACTCATGTCTTTCATTTATAATTAGCTCATGATCCATAATTTTTCTATTTTTCGTTTATATTTTACTTTGCTGAAAAGTGAAGTATTATCTCACAAGCTTTTTCTTTTAATTATTAACTTATTCAAGCAAATACAAAATTAAATTAATATTAAAAATAATTGACCCGAAATTAAATAAAATTCAAACTAAAAGGAAATCAACGTCGGTTTGATTGATACTAAATTACTTCAATTAAAAAATCAATTTAAAAATTAGTGATAAATTGTCATTAACTAATTCGCCACTTAAGTCTATGGCTTTAGAATCGCAAATGTACATACAAATGGTTGCATAAACTTTTGATTGACACTATTATTTTATTGCACTGATTGATAAAAACTTTATGTCTGAAATTTTACTAATATCTTAAATTATGAGAAAAATTATGCCACTTTATTAAAACATAAAAGGATGTAAATATTATTTACTAAAATTCTTAAAAAAAACTAAAATATTATTTTATTAAAAACATAAAGAAGTAAATATTTGTTTTAAATTGCAAGCGGGTTTTGAAACTGAAAATGTAAATGCAATTTTTCCGAAACTATAATTTCAATTTCAATGCATGTATCACTGGTGAACCTAATCTCAAGATGTCACCAAATAAAAAAAAAAAAAGATCGTAAGCTTAGATAAGTTGATGATGCTATGTGTTTGTCCGTCACCATATCCGCAAAGATTAATATTAATCACTTCATACAAATGAATTTATATGTGCACTGAGAATAAGGAATAAAAGTAACTATTGTGAGATACTAAGCTAAGCCACATAACACGGAATCTCACCACTTTTCTTTCTATATATTATTTTATTAGGTGTTTATTTTTTCCACCAAATAAATATGTTTTTGCTGGTATTTAATAATTTTTAAAAAGATAAAATTTATTTAAATTTGAAATTAAAAATAAGAAAAACAAGAGGATGAAATAAAAACGGGTAGATATTATTATCTATAATTTATAACAATAATAAGTAGAACTACTTCAATTTATGTATTTTTTAAATATTCTGACCATCTAACTGGTAATTTCTTCTCAACCAGTATCTTTTTGTTTAACTTGTATTATTTAAGTAAATGAATAATCTATTCTTTGAGATATTTATGTATTCTTTTATTATATAAATAATATATTTTTATTTCTTTACTATGTAATTATAGTATGATCCATAATAAGTATATATCCAATTCTCTTATTATCATATAAACAAAGATAAAAAGAAATATTAAATTTTAATTTATTTAAATAAAATATCAATAATTAAAATGCGAATTAACATAATTCATTTGTAAGTAATATAACTTCCATCCAACATAAACTCACCCTCTTTTCTCTTATCATAAGAATAATATAAACAATTTAAATACAAAAGCATTTCCTAATTGAATTATTTTTAGAAATGGTTCTATTCTATATTCAAATTCAAAAGCAGCCATTGCGGAAGATGAACGCTTCCTTCCGAGGGCAATGATTTTGTTCTCTTAAAGTGCGTCCTATAAGAAAGCATTCATATTACCATTATCACCATTGTGATTAATTTGAGTGAGTCCATCATGGGAAACATTCCCAGTAGCAACAATTACTCTGAAAGTTTTCCCCTTGACAATTATTCAGAGGTTCTTTTTCGTAAAACCAAGAACCGCAAATTGTCTGAAGTCATAAACAAATGGAGTGCAGAATACTGTTTGTTTAGAAGGACAAGCTGTGAACTCGAGCTCACCAAAATCACACGCTATAATCATGAAGAAGAGGTATTCATATCAATTCATGACCACACATCAAGCTATGCAAAGGACGATTTTGATTTTAGGATAAACATCACTGTCGAAAATGGTCTTCTGTTGGCAAATGTTTCTCTGGACGGACCTAGAAGCACACAGCAACTTCCGGAGAGAAAAGTCCCTATGGAACAAGGTGGGGTTCTGAAGTCCTCCTTCTTCTTATACGGAGGCGACGCTGATCGAAAGGGCCTTGTTATCATTTTAAGGGAAAAGAGATGTGATGATGATGAAGAGCTTCCTTACATGATCACAGTGAAGCACTGTTTCGTGGCTTCGTGTAGTTCTCATGATGTCTCTGTTGTGGCAAAGATTCGCAGTAACGGCGGTGATGGAGGTTTGAGTGTTGAGATTGAAAAGCCTCGGAAGCATCCGAAAGGGGAGTTGTTGAAGATGTTTGATGATGTCAAGGGAAAGGAGATGGAGTTTGGCAACCAAAATAATGGCAATGTTCCGGACATGAACATTAGCGGTCAGCAAAACATCTCTGCCCTTTCAAGCTCATCTGGATACACTCATGGCGATTATAACAATGCTATCATATTTCGCAGATGTATATTTAGGTTGAAGAATAGGAAGTGAAAGAGTGTTATTCTCAAAATAACAATGTTTTTCAATCATGATTCCAGCCGCTCAGCGCTAATTCCTGAGGCTTAGCGCCCTTACCTTTTTTTTATTTATTTTGTTTTAAATTTTTCTTTTGTTTCTGTTCCTTGTATATCTGTATCTCTTCTTCTCTTGTACATACGTTTTTCCACATGCAGAAATAAAATTTTCAGCTTTCATCTCTTGGTTTCTTGTTTCATGTTTCTCTTCTTGGAAAGTCTATGGAACATCACAAATACTGTCATGGAGAAAATGTTCAGCAGTTGGGCTTTGAAAAGTTCCTAAGATGGTATCATAGCTATTATGTATTTGGTAAACCATGTAAATGAGAAAAAAAAAAACAAGAAAAAGAAATGTTCTCGTTATAAAATTTTTAACAAGAACATTGTCTCCAATGAAGAAAGTATTGTCTTGACCTACTCTCTATTAGTGTCATATTAGCTTGCATGCTTGTATTAATCCATCTTGCACATTGTGCATTAATGAAAAGTTGGATAACCCGTTTGAGTATCAAAGACATTTATTTAACTAATATTCGTACAAACATTTGCTTTTTGCTATACAGCAATTGAGTTATTATGTTTCTCAACTAAGGCAACCTCATATGCAAGTTGATCATCATGTTCTCATAGAGAAATCTCCTGGTATTGACCTCTTTTTTCCTTCACAAGTAAATGTTTGCATTCGAGTTTATTCAAATTTTGATTGGGTATGTTATAGTAATCTTAGACGTTCTAAGTTCTAAATAATGAGTCGAGGCCATATTACTATAGTTTTGAAAGTTTGTTTTCTAGTAGTTTAAATCTTTCCTTGAGAGATTTATTTTCCAAAGTTACATATTTGTTAAAAATTTAACTATAAATCTATATTTCATATTAGATAAAAAAAAGAGTAAAGTATCATATAAAATTAAAGATTTATTAATTCATTTTATCTTAAAGTTTTTAATAAAAAGTGGTGTTAATACCTCCTTTTTAATGGATCCAACAAGATTTATCCTACTTCTAAGTTTAAAAGTCTCTCTAAAAAATATCAGACAACACTTCAACACACTGACTTAAAATTACTAAACTTTGAATCGGAATTTTTTTTCTGGATTACGTAGAATATCTTTATTTGCACTTTCAATCTAAGAATTATTATTGGAATAACCATGAGTGGAGCGGAGGGAAAGTTGTCCATAGTGCCTAAGAACAGTTTTTATCAAAAGCGGTTATGAACAATTAAACGTAACAAGAAAGACTGGAAAAAAAAAAGGAGTAAGATCAAATCAAGGAACGGAACAAACATGAAAGAGGTACGTGGGATGAGGATAAATGCTATACCCTTTAACTATGTTTTTCATTCTCTATTTCTTATCAATTTCATTTACTATTTAGGAAAAAGAAATTTCATTTTAGTAAAACAAAATTATTTTCCTTATAGTTATAATTTATAAAAATAATTTATTCAATTTATACTAAAAATAACAAATTATCTTGCCAAATTCACTAAAAGCGGATAAAGAAAGCTTTAAATGATGTTTTAGAATTTAAAAAATAAAACAGTAAAATTTTCAGTACGTATACTGAAAGCATATCAGACCACAAAAATATGCCAGATGCTGATAAAAAAATTAATAAATAAAAGTAAAAAGATGCTGGATAAGATTTTTCTAGTTGTAAGGATTAAATATGCTCCTTGAGGCTCTTTTAACATATAATTCTGTGCATTCTTTTAACGCTTAGTAGGAATCTGTGGGTAGATTCAGTTTTACCTATAAAGATGCAGTAGACGATAAAGATAGTGATAAACATTTCAGAGGCAATATTGCTTCAATCTATTTTTATTTATAGTCATAATGTATATAAAACAATTGCTTCAATTTATATAATAAAAATTAAATTTAAATATTAAAATATTATCTTGAGAAATTGACTAAAAACAGATAATAAATTTTTGGCTTAATCCCTCCCTTGGTCCTCTTCTTTGTGTGCAAATCTCAGTTCGGTCCTCAAGTTTTGAACTGTCTCAATTAGGTCATAATTTTTGTAAAAATGCACACATTTTATCCTAACCGTTAACTTGTCTCAAACGGCGTTAATTGATACTGAGATATATTTTTTATTTTAGGCTTAATCCCTCCCTTGGTCCTTATGTTTATGTGAAAATCTCAGTTCGGTCCTCAAGTTTTGAACTGTCTCAATTGGGTCATAATTTTTGAACTGTCGACAACGACGCCATTTTTTAGTTTGAGAGGGAGAAAAGGTGTGAGTCGGGGGGTTTGAGGGTGGAGGAATGAGGGAAATGTGATCAATGATTGGAAGGAAAAAGAAAGACCATAGCCACGTGGATTTAATAATTTTAAAACATAAAAAAAAAAAAAATTACAGCTCAGTTCAAAGTTAATGCCATCTCAATACACTTAACGGTTGGGGTAAAATGTTGTTAAATGTTTGCATTTCATAAGGACTTGAGGAAAAACTTGAGGACCAAACTGAGATTTTCACACAAACAAACATAAGGACCAAGGGAGAGATTAAGCCTAAAATAAAAAATACATCTCAGCATCAATTAACGCCGTCTGAGACCAGTTAACGGTTGGGGTAAAATGTGTGCATTTTTACAAAAATTATGACTCAATTGAGACAGTTCAAAACTTGAGGACCAAACTGAGATTTGCACACTAATACGAGGACCAATAGAGGGATTAAGCCTAAATTTTTTTTAATGATGTTTTAAAATTTATAAGAAATAATAAAAATTGTCAGTATAGTGGAAATATTGGACCAAAAAAAGATGCTGGATAACATTTTAAAGTTATACGATTAAATATGCTCTTCGTGATTCTTTCAACATAATTCTTTGCATTGGTCTGTGCGTAGGTTCAGTTTTACCTATAAATGAAGATGCAGGAATAGAGGATTAGAGTGAGAGCAGACGACAAAAAAATAGTGATAAACATTTGAGAGACAATGCAAGGAAATAAGAGTGTTGTGAGGCTCAAATCTAGCGGTTTTCCGTTGGAAATAAACACCAAAAGGCTGAAATACAACTATGAGGGTGGAACCACCGGGTTCTCTTCGGAAATCACATACTCTCTCGGTAACACTCTCGTAACTATCAACGTAACCCAAGAGATTTACGCTGGTCGTGTAAACGCCGTCTACATCGACCTCTCCGAGGACACTGGTAACGGTTCTTTCGCTAATCTCAGCCTGCGAGTCACGAGAAACAAGAGGTACGGCATTTTATGCAATTACATGAATACCTTTTTCGGAGGCTCCTATGATTCCTTCAAGGAGAATTACTGCGCGCCACCTTTACCAGATAGAGAAGTGATTCGTTACATTTGTCGTGATAGTGGTTGCGGAGGGTGTTTCATTCTAGAGAAGAAGAAGGAGGATGGTGAGGTGGTGAAAATGCAGGCTACGCACGATTTCATAGTTGGCGAAGAGACCATGCACGTGAAAGTGAAAATAAAGAATAACGGTGGTGGGAGAGAAGAAGGGTTGAATGTTGAAGTTGAAGGACCGATGAAGCTTACGACGGATTATATGAACCATGTGGTTTCGAGCATGACGAGGAAGATGCCAGGTGCAATTGAGGCAAGTACGGTTCCGCTTGTTAGAAACAGCTCCGCTCAACCACATGTTAAAAACAGTCCCGCTCAACCACCTGTTAGAAACAGCCCCGCTCAACGTTCGCCGAAGGGTGGTGGCGGAGAGGATTATGTTTCTGACGGTCGCCAGCATATAAGAATCATGCAGATTTGCAGTGTCCCTCCTACAAAAAAATGTATAGAAGTTCCTAGCAAAATATGGACAGTATGTGGTGAACAAGAATAAGGGTTGTGAACTAGTTGTTATTGGTCCCATTCCTACTCAAAACCTGATATTAATTAGATTGTTTTTAGGTTGGTGTAATAAAGTGAGGGTATGAATGTATCAATTTACTTTACTTTACATAAACCTTTTGTAATGGCTACTACTTAATCTTAAGAAGTTTATCATTTTGTTAATCTAACAGAGAATGATATTTTGACACTTTTTTTTATATTTATTTGATATTATTAGTCACCTTTTCTTTTTTCTTTACAAATACAAAGGTTCATTAAAAAAATACAGTGGGTTGTCAGATTGTGTTTAGTATCAAACAATTTGTTTTTTCAATGTTAAACTATACTTTGACACTGAGATTTTGCTTTACATTCAGTTGTACGTGAGACGTAATAGAGTCAACATTCATTCATTCGGATAAATAAAAAATATTTTAAAAACAACTTCAAAAATATGATATAAATAAAAATGAAGAGAATTTAAAAAAGAATAAAAAATTTAAAAATAGAATAAATAAAAAAAGTAAATGAAACAAAAAAAAAATAGTTAATTCACTCTAATAATTGTGACCAATATTTTTGTAGTTTAATGTTGGAATCACATCCAAGATCCTAAACTTCTTCCCTTTAGAAAGACCTAATTTGTAGGAGGAAGATAACACCTCTTTATGACCTAAATAAAAATCTTAGAGAAGAAGACACGAAGAAGAAAGGAAAAAAAAGAAAAGAAAAAGGAAAAGGCAGCTGGTGTATAGGAAATGAAAAATGATAGAGAAGAAGGAACAAAAGTGTAAATGGAGTAAAAATTATTTATTTATTTATTATCTGTGTGCGAAAAATAAGCAAGTAGAGTTATCTAATTTTAGTGTCACTTTAATTTCCTTTTAAAATCATTCTTTTTCTTTATATTATTCTTTTTATCCAAATTTCGTTTTATATTACGAGACGAATGCGGACATTAGTATGAATATTAAGTTTCGAAGGTATAATACTGTTAATTATTTTTTTTATACGTATTTTCAATTTGTTATTATATTTTTGTTTTAATATTGTATACGTTTTTTACATCTAATTTTTTATTTTTCTTTTAGGCATTATTATTTGTTATTTTATTTGAATAATTTTATGGTTATATGCAAATATATTTTTATATATTTACTATTTCATGTTTCTCTTCTTGGAAAGTCCAAGGAACATCAAAACTATTGTCATCGTTATGGAGAAAATGTTCAGCAATTGGTCGTTTGAGGCCTTGGAAGGTTTAAGATGGTTTCAAAGTATTATGTATTTGATAAACCATGTAATGAGAAAAAACAAGAAAAAGAAATGTGCTCGTTATAAACTTTTTAATTCTCCATGTATCACTTGACTGGTTTGGAATGAGCATAATATGATGGAAAATAAAGAAATTAGAGACTAAGTGATAGACAAACCCGAACATCGAGAAATATAGCGTGTTTAAGTCCTATAGAATATATATATATATATATATATATATATATATATATATATATATATATATATATATATATATATATATATATATATATATAACTAGAAAGACAAAAAAAAAAAGAAGAAATAGTAAGATCAAGGAACAGAATAAACAGGAAAGAGGTAAGTCGGATGAGAATAAATTATGTTCCCTTTAATTGTGTTTGTTTTATTCTCTATATTTATTTTTCTTATCAATATACTATTTAGGAAAAAGAAATTTCATTTTAGTAAAAAATAAATTATTTTACTTATAGTTATAATTTATATAAAATAATTGATTAAATTTATACTAAAAATTAAATTTAAATATTAGCATATTAATTATCTTGCCAAATTCACTAAAAACGGATTAAAAAAACACTTTAAATGATGATGTAGAATTAAAAGAAAAAGACAGTATAAAATTCTCAGTACGTGTAGTGGAAGAACATGAGACCACAAAAGATGCTGGATAACATTTTCTTGTTCTACGATTGAAGATGCTCTTCACGTCTCTTTTAACATATAATTCTTTGCTTTCTTTTAACGCTTGGAATCTGTGCGTGGGTTAAATTTTACCTATAAATGAAGATGCAGGATTGCATGGAGAGAACACGATAAAGATAGTGATAAACGTTTCAGAGGCAATAATGCAAGGAAATAAGAGTGTTGTGAGGCTCAAATCTAGCCGTTTTCCGTTGGAAGTCAACACCAAAACACTGAAATACAACGCCCAGGATGGAACCACCGGGTTCTCTTCGGAAACCACATACTCCTTAGGCGACACCCTCGTAACTATCAACATAACCCAAGAGATTTGCTCCGGTCGTGTAAAAGCCGTGTACATCGACATCTCCGAGGACACTGGTAAGGGTTCTTTCGCTAAGCTGAGCATGCGAGTCACGAGAAACAAGAGGTACGGCATTTTATGTAATTACATGAACACCTTATTCGGAGGATCCTATAATTCGGTTAAGGAGAATTACTGTGCGCCACCTTTACCGGAGAGAGAAATGGTTCATTATATTTGTGGTGAGAGTGGTTGCGGAGGGTGTTTCACTCTAGAGAAGAAGAAGGAGGAGTATGGTGCGGTAGTGAGAGTGCAGGTGACGCACGATTTCATGGTTGGCGAAGAGACCATGCACATGAAAGTGAAAATAAAGAATGACGATAAAGGAAGAGAAGAAGAAGGGTTGAATGTTGAAGTGGAAGGACCGGTGAAGCTTACAAGGGATTATATGAACCATGTGGTTTCGGGAATGAGGAAGAAGATGCTAACTGCGATTGAAACAAGTACGGTTTCACTTGTTAAAAACGGCACCGTTCAGCATTCGTCTAAGGATGGTAGCCGAGAAATTGACAGTCGCGTGAAATTGACAATGTCCCGCGTAAGGAGTTATGAAGGGAAACCTTCAAATAATCCCTGAATACTGAAGATAATTAGAAAAAATAAAATTATGATATAGAAAAAAATATAATAGTAGGTGTCAACTATTTATAAAACTTTATATATATTGGTCCATAAACTAGTTCATAGAAGTATGTAATAAGAAAATGTATGTGTTTTGTGAAGTTTGAGTTTTTTAAAGTTATTTTTTATGGTTTGGAAAAGTAATGCGTGATTTAATGTTGCAGTTATTCATGAAAACAGTAATCTATTTATCTAAAAAAATATTCTCATTATTAAATTCGTTTCCCTGATTTCCCTCCTTACTTTGTTTAATGGAATTAATTATCTCAAAAATGAAATATATATATATATATATATATATATATATATATATATATATATATATATATATATATATATATATATATATATATATATATATATATATATATAAAGTTGTCTACCCAAATGCCTCTTTAATTTCAAATGGATTACAATTTAATTATATATCTCGTAAAAATGACAAAATAAAACATCATGTAAAAAATTAATTTATAAACTCAATACTTCAAGGTTTTGAATTAAAAATTGTGTTAATATATTATGTAAGTTTGAAAAAATTATTTCCAATACATATTTTAATATTGTTTTGTTTTGCTTAAATATAGAAGATGACTCATAAATGAGGCACGTTTTAAAAAAAAAAACCACGATTCAGTTTGGTGTGATAGTTTTATTTTTATCATATAGTATTTTAGAAAATAAATTTAATTTTGATTTAATTTTATTTAAGATGAGACTAAATATTTATTAGTATTACAATTGTAACCGAACAACAAAGTCATAAGATCTACAAAATTTGTTAAAAATATACTTTAATACTTTATTAAAAGATACAAAAATAGGTCAGTGAGATGATAATGCTCTCGAATCCCATCCTAAAAAATATATTTATAAGGAATATAATGAAATGTTATGGCTTGGGTGCTACACAGAAAAAATAATTATTCTTTAAATATTTATATATAATATTTTAATTTTTTCTATATTTCATAGAAGGTAAATTTGCTAACAAACTAGCAAATTTAGATATTAATTATACGAAATATTTGTTTCATAGTTTGAACTTACTCACTTATAAGTAAGTTTTCTTTAAAATATAGTTTTGGCTTCAATATATTTTCATTTTATAGTATTTGAGTTTTGTTATTATATTTCTCTTTCTTTTTGATAATATATTATTATCTTTTAAGAGCACAAATGATGAATGAGCTTTTAAGTGCAAAGTTGATTCTGGTGTGAAAGTTTCATAATAATACATAAAAAACAATAACTTTAAAAAAAATGGGAGAAAAAAAGGTTTGAATTATATTAAAAAATTGAAAAAAAAGAAAATGGAATCATTCATTTTTTTTTTATTGGTTGTGATTGAATGTCGCTTGAAAAATCAAATTCATTTTAAAGATTATGTTATTGAATAATTTATGTATTTTAATCGAATGTGAAAAATTTTGTAACCTTTCTCTTAATATTTATGTTATTGAACAATTGGAAGACTCGACAAATTGATTCTAATAACATTTTTGTATCTTAAAGGAAAAGGAAAATAAATTTTATCAATAGTGACAATTAACATACGTAAGTTAATTACAGAAATATTATTATTTGTAATAAGAGGAAAAATATAACTTTTCACTAAGCTAAAGTACGTTTAGGATAATAAAAACTAGATTTTATCAATAAGGAAATAAACTTAAAATTTAAAGCAGTTTAGTTTAGAAATTAAAGCATAGTTTTAATTTATTTCATAGAGTAGGAAATTTTATATTATCATGAAAATTGAAAAAATAAAATAGGAGAGTTAATTAAAAATGTGTTTAGAAAAAGTTCAAATTTTGGATGCTACATAACAGAGACAGAGGCGTGAGAGGGAAATTAGAAAGAGCAAAGAAAAGGAGCGAAGAAGAGCATCGAGTAGGATTCTTCATCGTTGCCAAGATGAGTACTATGAAATTTTGCCGTGAATGGTTTGTCCCCTCTTCATTTTCCTCTTCGATTTTCCCTCTTTCGAATTCTTTTTGTTCATTCGCTGCTTCTGGTTCAGTAACAACATTCTCTACCCTAAAGAAGACAGAGATCAAAAGATTCTTCTCTACGCTTGCCGCAACTGCGACCATCAGGTTCTTCTCCTTTTCTTTTACCCCTTTTCGCATACCCTTTACAGCTAATTTTTGTTTTCAAGTGTGGAACTCTGACGGACTGAAAATTCTCTTTATGCTTTTGCTACGTCAAGTACCCGTTTGCATTGGTTTATTTTGGGACCGAAAAAGTTTGATTTTTTTAGTAGAAAATAGCGATTATTTTATTGATTTAAGCTCTACCCAATCATGGGTCAAAATGTTGGTTGTCTTTGTTTTGAAGAAAGTGTTGAAAGGGGTTCTTTGCATTTCTGATATGAGTAATTTTAATGGGACATGCTTGTTTGACTAGTTGTTTGATGTTGTTGTTGTTGTTCAGGAGGTTGCGGATAACTTCTGTGTATACAGGAATGAGATACATCATTCTGTTGGAGAGCGCACTCAAGTGTTACAGGATGTAGCTGCAGATCCAACGCTTCCTCGGACCAAGTCTGTTCGCTGCACTCAATGCAATCATGGTGAAGCTGTCTTTTTCCAGGTAAATTCCTGTTCTTATGCTTGAAACTGTGAAATTGTTTTGTTATTTTTGCAGTTTGCTATCTTGGTATTAGAATTTAGCAGAAGATAGATTGTAAAATGGTCCTTGCCAAGGTTAGGTCATATTGCAAGATTCTGATTTGGTTCTATATTGGATGGGTATCCCCTTCTTCCTTGTGTACATGGAGTGATGTGGAGGTGGAGCTGTGAAGATTTGAAGATAAATATTCATAAGTTTATTATTTCTTGCATATAGCGTAATATTTCTCTGTTTAACACTATGCTGCTCTTTCTAGTCTCACCCCGCTTTATTTTGAAGAAGTGAATTGCACATGTTGAGCAACTAATAAAGAGATTTAAGCCTTGACATTTATCTAATGTGTGTATAGCATTCCAGATATTATGCTGCTGCTTAAGTTATCAAATCCCAGTGTGAGTCTGTTTAGGGTTGTGAGAGTATATTGACTATTGCATAGATAGCAGCCATGAGATATAGGTTATAAGTAGATTGTAAACCCTTTCTTGTCTTTACGTTGATATAGTTTGATAACCTTCATTAGTTGGAAGTTTAGGCAGATTTACTTTAAAATGATTAAAGCATGAACAAGTTTGACATCTATTCAGCATGGCTTGTGATGCTGCCCTAGTCTCCATCATTGTAATATTCATGGTTCTGGACAAATTGTTGCAGTGAATAGATTTCGACTTTTCTTTTTCTGGGAAAATATTGATAATTGTAGTACTGGGTGATTTTTATTTTATATTTTGTCCCTGAAGTCATTTGTCAAATAAGAAACTAAGGGGATTTGTTTTTCTTTGCTAAATAGTCAGTGTTTTTGTGATATATAACACTTTATGTAAGGAGTTGCCTACTTGGTTGACTTGAAAATGCTAAGATCTTCGTGTTTCAAATGTTTCTTTTTCAAGTACTGATCATGTATGATACAGATCTTGGTAAGATTTGATTCATGGTTTGGAAAGTAGGTCTTGCCATTCTATTTGATTCTTAATTCTTTAAATTCTAAACTGATTTCTGCACTGAACACTAGACTCTAGTTTGGCACACCTTGATGAGGAACCTACTATCGGCTGCAAAAATCTATGCTAATATGCCACCCTTTAAACTCTAAAATCATGTCTATCTTTCATTATAAGTGATGCAGTTATATTGAATAGAAAAAGGCAAAATTCAATATAATCTTTTGAATTTGAAATGATGTACATTGTAGCCCTTTTGAATGCATTTTTGGTAAAATTTTCACACTGCATTTTAGTTTCTCATGTGACAGCGCAATTTTTTTTTTTATGTATTCAGGCAACAGCCAGAGGGGAAGAAGGAATGACACTTTTTTTCGTTTGCTGCAATCCAAACTGTGGATACCGATGGAGAGACTGAAATCTGAGCTTCTTCAGATGAAGGTTCAATACTGGGGAAATCCAATATTTGTTTTAGCCTATTTTGAAAAGTTAATCTTTTTATTTTTCTTGTCAAGTTTCTGACAGAGGAGAGAATGCATTTCTGAAAAGCTTTTTATTTTTGTTTTAACTGCAGTTTCTGATCTAATGATTAAAAGAGTCAATGTAAAACTGTTGTTGGTCAGTGCTGATAACTTGAATGGATAGGCCTAAAACAAAGTGTCATGCTATTTTTAAATTTTATTCAACATTTTCTAATCTAAAAATGAAGTGCCACTCCTCATACCAGAATTTTGTATGAAAAATACTTCACATATATTTACTTACACTACTTCTATTTTATTTTGTACACTATTTTCTTTTTATGTCTCTTCTGTTATATTTATTAGTCTCTATTTTCTTTTTGTCCTTTTTCTCATTTATTTCGAACTAACACAAGTTATATATTTGGTTCCGAGACAATTTTTTTCATTTCCAGAACTCATGGGTGCTATTATTCTTAAAATTGACTGAAATTTATTGGGTTGATGAACTATTTTTAAAAATATTTGTATACATTTGATAAAAGTTAAATAGTAACGTAGTGTTTTCACCATAAATTTAACTGTCTTATTAAATTATTTAATAAGAGTAACATGATGTTTTTATAACATTAAGAATATTAACTCAAGTTATTTCCAACTTTCCAATAGAAATTATTTCGTGAAAAAGTTAACAAAAATGTACTTTTGGGAAACACGATTCTCTATTTTTTAAAATACAAACTGAATAAGAATAACTAAAATTTTAAATTTCATATATTCAAAAGCAAGATAATGATTAAACCTCGTTGCAAGAAGGTTTCCTCTTATTTGTATCTTTCTCTTTTGATACCTATCATCAGTTAACAAAGATGTGATAAAAATTAGAATTAAAACCTACGTTTTTGTTGTAGGGGGAACTAATGAGTAACAACGTCAACCATAGGGATTAAAATATGTACTAAGATAAACACGACATGCAATGTTAAAAGTTTAAACTTCAGTTATTCTAGTGAGGATTTAACTTTCAAACAAGTTAGGCTCAGGTCTCTAAGTTTTCACACACATAATTACATCATTATTTTGACAAAATATGTTTAATTAAGTTTTACATACCTCACATGAATTTTAATATTTTTAATTCAGTTTTTATTTAAAATAAATTATTTGATTGAGTTTTTAAAATAAATTTTATTTTTATCATTTGATTTTGATATTCAATAGTGATATGATAACTTTTCTTTATCTTTTTCATTGGCAATTTATCGATTAACGCCTCTGTTTCTTTTTCTAATGTTTTCAATTTTATCGTTAATTCGTTTATTTTCTTTTTAAGAATAAGTTGATCAACAAAGAAATTGCAAAAAATAAACAAATTTATCAACAGATTAAAGATAAAAAAAGACACTAAGAACAACTATATTATCTCATGGATAATAAAATCAGTTAATTAAAAATAAGCAACATTTAATATATTTAATAACAATTTTTAATATTAAAACATTTAAATTTATGAAACTCATGAAAATATATAGTTTCTTTACACAATAGTAAGCATGCCTTAGCCGAAATGCAATCAAATATAACAAATATTTTTATTTTTAACTTATAAAAAGGATTGATAGAAATTTTTTCTCCTTTTCTTGTCCCAACCTGTCCTTGCATTAATGTTTTTTAATCTAAACTTATTTAACTTGTTTAAATACATTATTTAAATAAAATACATAAAAAGAATCAAAATTTATATCAAAATGCATTGGTAAAAACTAATATTTAAAATTATAAGCTAACTTAATAATTAAGTTGGTTGGGTTCAAATTTAGTAGACATATAAGACAAATCAATGTAATTCAATTCAAACTATTTGAATCAAGTCAAGTAAAAAATTAATGAAACTTAATCCAAATCCATCCATAAACACACCTAATACTTCTTATAAACAAAACTAAATAATATCCAATTACCAAAAAAATGCAATTGTCAAAGAATCGAAATAGTAAAAAGACTTGAATAAAATACAAAAGAATATTAGACTGAACGATGAAAAGTTTAAGTTTAAAACAAAATAAAACTTACTTCATATCTTCATACTACAATTATCAAAATTGTATCGTATAGGTAGCAAATACCTCAACCTTACCCACAAATTCTAAATTCGAATTATGCATTTGCTATCAATGTGTTGTCTCTGTACAAACAATGAATGTAGCCGCAGGAATTTTCCACAGCATAATGCTACTTTATCCCGATATTCCTATGTCTATCCTCAGAGGCTAATTGAGAGAGCAAGAAAAAAACTAATCCAAGGTGCAATTAAAAAATATATATCTACAAAAAATATTTGGGGGAAAATAACCAGCTCTTATGCTTTGGACTTAATGCTGGCTGTGGCCCCAGAAAGAAAAGCTGGAGCTATAGAGATGATAATGTTCGTGTGAACCATTCTGATAGGCGTTTGATTTTTGCTGACATCTCGGCATCCTTTTCAAAAAAGGAAGTGGAATTAGCCAGTAAATTTGTCACATCGTGCTGCAGAGCCTCCAAACTACGGTAGTAATTGTTATTCAGCCTTGACTGCACCAATTCAAGTGATATAGGAACAGGATACCTGCAAATTTAGCAGACATATTTACGATGTGCTTGATTGGAGGAAAATAAAAGAAAGTGAGAGAGAGGATAGATTTTTTAATTTTCTTGTTTGATTCAAAATTTTGGATTGGAGGGGAAATTGAGGGAATTAAAACCCGAGCTATTTTTGTCTCCCATCCAATAACAGGAATACATTTTTGTAGTTTAACTGGAACAGACTAAATTACACCAAAATCTTATTTTACTCTGATCTCCTCCTTTACAATTTATAAAATACCTCTAATGATTTATTATCCATAACCTCGTCACGGTACCAAACAACGTAACATTTTCTTACGTTTCACAATTTCGTGCAAAAAGGATATAGATGGATTACCTGTTTATAAATTTGGACTTGCTTGAAATCTTCTTCAATTCATGCACTCCGTAACGATCCTGGATATTAATAAAAGAGAAGTAAATATTTACATCTACCTGCGCACAAACTCAACATTCTATAGGAATGTTTGGACAGATACCTGGACTGTGTTGCCTGACTGCAGTAATTTGGTGAGAGCAGATTGCAGTTTATTTCTCATGCTATCATCAATGTGAGGCTGTTCCCATACAGTTTCAGCATCAAAAAGCTCCCAAGGACTATGCAAATGCGTTTCAGTGAGGTCATTTTTGTACCGAACAGTACAGCTCTCCCATGGACTATCTGAAAATTCGGAAGACTTGGCTTTTACGCACAAAATTCGACCATCCCACCAATTACCAGAGGAATTATCCTCACTTCTCCACCAAACCCTGCATTTATCCCTGCGTGTCCAATTTCTTTGCATAGCGGCATCAAACCTAGTTCTTTCAACTAGAAAATCTGGGAAATTAGTAACTTCAGGTAGGGTTAACTTAAAAGATTTCCCATCAACACTTGAATTAGGATCTACGAACTGAAGGGTCATTTTGCAGCAGCTATCACCAGATCCTGCAAGATGGGAATACTCCAGGCTTTGAACTCTACAATATTCTACAGCTCTTATATGTCCCTTGAGTGAATTCCAAGGCCCTGACTCATTTTTACGACAATAATCTATATACTCTTGGTGTCCCTGAAAAACAGATATTTTCATAGGTTAACACGTTCAAGTTTTAAAATTAAAAAAAAAAAATCACATGTAAAAGTTTTAAAAATATGCTAATATCAGATAAATATTATGTGTAAGCTATTATGATTAACCTGTCTCAAATATACAACTTCATCTCCCTGTTGTGGAATATATCTGCATCCTTCTTCATGGGTTGATAACAACAACCATGATACTTTCACATTCGATTGTAGTGATTTCCTTTTATTTACAGGACTATTCTCACGAATATTATAACTAGATCTCCGACTCCTAGTAGACCTCAAACCAACAGTCAATTTTGAGCTAGAACCCCTTTCTTCTTCTGTGAGTTGTCCTCCACTTGTGGAAACATTTTGTGGACTTTTAATAATAGAATCTCCATGATGTCCTTGCAGCACTTTGCAATTATTCTGCTCATAGTTTGGGTCACAAGTATTTGGTTCCAACTCTAAGGAGCCATTGATATGAACAGTCTCATCTGTGCCATTACAGAAGTCTGCTGCGGTGTTGAAATTACTGTTGCTCCCATTTGAAGTAGATTCACCCTGGCCACCACTGTCAGCTAAATTAGTCACAGCCCTATGTGATCTTGACCTTCTATAAACGGCTTTATACATTTTATCTCTTTGTGCTTGTGGTTCTAGCAAATCCTGTGAAGTACTATTCTCTCTAATCTGAGGATCTATTTCATGAGATACATTCTCTCCCAGATTGGATTTATCTCTAGTGTTGTCATCCACAAGCACGTGCTGTTCATTGTTCAAAATAGTATTATCAATAGAGCTACACACAGTATTCTTTATCACAGACGATTTTGTTTCATGCTTGGATGGACTTTCAGGATCCCTTGCACCCCTTTTCGACCTTAGTTTTGTTGAAACAGAACAGAAACTAATATTTGGTTCAGGTAGTTGGTCAACCCCACTATAGCTGATTGAAGCAGGAACAGTATCCTGAGGAATCACATATGCAGGAATTAGTGATTCATCTTTGCCCCTGCAATTGCTGGAACCTGCGATCTCTCCTCCATTAACGGTGGGATTAAAAGGCTGTGAGGTGGTAGTATCAGCACAGTTTTCATTAATCTCTGCCAAACTATCAACCAGACTGTCATCATTTTGGGTTTCAAACTCAGGGGTTGGTGCACTAAAGTTCTTCTCCTCTTTCTCATGCCCACTACTAACATTCTGTTTCTCATCATGATTAGGACATTTTCCAGAGTAAGGATTTTCCTCTGATGGCATAGCTTCTCCCACTCTCAACGGTTTAGATGATCGTGCCCTAACCATTCCCCATTTAATTTTACCCAGCAAATCTACATGGTCTTTCACCTGGCCAAGTTTTGCTTGATCTGTTCTTTCCACTGTAGGGTTACTTGTACTGCCAGAATAATAACTTGAATCCTTAAAACTTGGTCTGTTTTCATTAAAATCAGTAACCTCTGGTATAGTTTTTGATGATGAGCCAGCCAACTCAGCCTGGTAATCAAACTCGTTTGTGGACTTGGATATATCACGAATTGGCAACTTCAGAACCAACCTCCTCTTGTTCATTGAATTCACACGAGTTTCAGTTAACTCCTGAGATTTTGTGTCCTCTGATTCATAATAGGATACTTCTTTTCCCTTGGAATAATTCAATTGATCATTCTGTAAAGTTCCATCAGATTCATCACTGTCAATATTAGACTCTTGCAATGTTGATTCACTGTCTGAAAAATCACCAATCAAACTATCTTCATCTCCATCTCCGTCTGTCGGTGTACCAGTAATTTTAGAAAATAGATGAAGAGCATTGCGTGCAGCAGCCCTTTGAGGCCGGGAAGATTTAGATTTTGAAAATTTCCTTCTTGATATTTTTTGGCCACTTTTTCCCTTCCTACGTCGGCTACTCCCAATGGTATTGTCATCACACTCATCCAAGTTCCTCCTTTTCACACGTCTACCGGAAGAAGTCATAATCTCAGTCTGTACACAAAAAAATATAGAAACCGGAATGATTTAAAGTTGTTACAAAACTAACAACCATTGTTCACTTTACAGTTTTCAATCTGTACTTACCTCAGTCTTCTGTTTTTTTCTCTTTGATCTACGGATGCTTTCCATGTGATTGTCTTCCCCTTCGCTGTTGTCTGTGCTGCACCCTGAATCACCAGAAGCATTGGAGCTTGAACATCCTTTCTCACCCTTAGAAGAGCAATCTTCAGTGACGTTATATTCTGAATCTGCATCATCGCTAAACACCTCAACTTCAGGTTCCCATTCCATAACATCTATAAACTCAGGCAGTGGTTCTGTAACCAAATCCAGGTCTGCCAATGGAAGCATGTGATAATCAGGGTCCAGATTGAAATCAGGACCAACAGCAAGCCTTAGCGATGATGGACGCCATTCAAGGCCTAATGCTCCTAATCTTCTTTGCTGAAATTCACTCTGATAAGGTTCAGGGTATGGTATCATTGCTGAAAGTTTAGCACAATAAATAACCAACGATTAATAAGATTACATGACAGATAAAGAAATGGCTAAGAAATACCACAAGGAAACAGGTATATGTAAATAATAGATCCAAGAAAACAATTAACCTGAATCACAAAGCAAATCTTGCACATTCCGTCGATACGGGACAATTTGAGTTTCCTGAGTCAAATTTCATTAGTTCTTCAAATTAGAAAGCATGTTATACGATATAGATAAAGCATGCATTAAAACTTAACCCACAATATCAAATAAAGTCATTTTAAACAAAAAGGGCCCACCCACTAAAATGCTTCTTATGTGTACCTCTACAAATTTATCATAAGCATAGCCAGTGAATGTATGTATCCCCAGATGCATCAGTTAATGTGCCAGTGTGAATTAAATTCCTCACTACACTTTAATAGCTTTACATAAGGCTTTTATATTTTTAAGACTCCAAACTTTTCCCCTTCCAAATTCAAGTCAGATATTTTGAACCCAAATACTCTTTTTAAGCATGAATTCTCCCGTTGTTTAAATTTTTTATTTTGTTAACTTTAGATTAACCTATATATAAATATATATATATATATATATATATATATATATATATATATATATATATATATATTATCTGAAACACCTGTTGTATCTGTACATCTTAGGATCTAACAGATTCATAAATGAAAAGAAAGAGTAGAAAACAAGTAATCAACTAACCTGGTCTAGTACATTCCCGTGGGTGTCTTGAATCAGAGGTCGATAATCACCAAGAAAGAACTAGAAATATTTTGCAGACTGCGTTAGTACCAAAACAGGACTAAAGAAAAGGGAACCATACTAGCATAATAACATATGCACCTGATCATATTTCGCATCTTTTTGGGACTCGCCTTGACCTGTGCTTAATATATATAGTTGACCAACATCATCCGAAAGTATAATTGATGTCCCATCTCTAGGTGATAATAAAATAAATTTCAACAATCAACGAGTTTTTATAAATCAGAAAACTAGAAGATTAAGTCCAACAAATCATGATGTCTTCACCAGTCAATGTTATTTAAATTTATTAGAAAACAGCATTCAGTGCCAGAGGGTGATCTAGCATCGTATTGCAAATTGCAACCTGTATTGATTACAAACAATGGATTCAATTTCAACAGGCACTGATTTAAGTGGGAAAGGCATTGGAAATTCAACAAGTTAATTTTAAGCAAGTTATAAAAATGACATCAAAGTATAGGGACCAAAATTTTAATTTACCCAATAATAAATATGTATTAAAAAAGATCATGCAAAAGCCACATTCTCAGAAAAATACCTAACTTACATATCATCTTTAAAGTAATTTAATTTTAATGTTTTGAGGAATTAGAAATGATTTTGAAATCCGTATAATAAAGTGTTGTAAACAACAATAGTGTACACAATTCTTTCCATGAGTATCTCAAATTAACAACTGTAAATTATTATGAGAACTTCTTTGAGAAAAAATAAAAATAAAAATATTTATGCAAAATAAAGTTCTGAGCCTAGTTCATTCATTTTTGTACTTACGGAGAAAATTTTCCATCCACCAACTTGAAACGTGATATCTCATATATCTGGATAGGCATGCCCTCCCATATCTATAGTCAGAAAACGTTGAAGTTATTTAAAATATAGAGAAAGGCCTACAGAGAAGTGAGATAAAGGTAATTGATGACTCACGTCCCAAACAATAGTTCTTCCATCATATCCAGCACTCATAGCTATTCGGGGATTGAAAGGATGAACATCCAGAACATATGTCTAAAGTGAAAAGAATCGAAACAAATTAAACCAGATAGACCCAAGAAAAAAAAAAACTATGCATCCAAAATTATGAAGTTTTTTCTTTCAGCAATTGTCTTAGGACCAAGAGAAAAAACTTGGCACGTCATAAGAGAAAAAAGCATAAACTAAGCAACAGAAAAGGGAACACGAAAGCAGAGGCTAATCAAAGATTGACAATGAAACTCTTCACTTTGATCAAATTCCTCCTGAAGACAAAGTGACTTTCACAAGTACTAAAATCGTTCTTGATATTATAAAGTTCAACATCAACAACTTTATTTTATATAATACTAAAACTCTAGTCATCCATGTTTTAACATGTTTGAACCTTGTTACCCTAGTTAACTGATATTCTCCCTTGAAATAGAGTACAGCTTCAGTATACTCTACTTATTTCAAGCCCATTGTAGACATCTGTTGTATCAAGTTTGTTATAGGCATTTTATCAGCTGTTCTTTTACAGCTTTGTTTCTTTTTTTTCTGTATACAAAGAAAACCCTTGTTATTCTGTATGCAACCAACAGCCAGTGTGGTTAGCTAATTCCTAAAGGTCCCATGTGATAGTCATTAGAATATTGTGATATGCGTCCATTGATACATCAAGAATGCACCATATCATTGTTTAATATATTCAGATAAAGGAAATTCCAAAATTGTTTGTTATTTTTTATGTTGGTTAGGTAGGATCACCTTCAGATAGAAGGTCCAGTTCTAGATATCGTCTTCTTATTGATGGAACTTGATTCTTTTGTGGAACAAGACACATCTCGTGTTGAAGTTGCAACACATGACATATATACTTCAACTTGAGAAGGAGTGTAAAAGATATAATTTGATCTTAGTAATAAGAGAAATATGAACAACTGGTAATTAGGGATATTCTCCATTGTTACCCATTATTAGGCTTTCCCTATATTGTACTTCGAATGATTAATAAACAAAGTATTTGCATGTAACAACCCACAATTCACAACAATAGAGAAACTCTTTATAGGACCGATAATGAACTCCGGAAACTGCTCTTAAGAGATCATCCAGCATAGTAAAATATATTTTTAAAGATAAAATGAAGATATTGTAAAGACATTTCCTAGGTGTTCTAACAGACCTTACATTCATTCTCATTCCCAAAGACTGTAAATGGGTACTTAAAACTTGGTATGAAGAGGCTGGATAAACATGAAATTCAGAAAATATGTCAATAAATCTCTTCCAGAGGTGCACACATCCTAACAGTAAGAAAGAAGTTTATGTTTGTATCCAAACTAGTAGAAAACAAATACTTCTAGATGTAATCATAAATGAAAAGATCAATCATTTGAAACATTAATCAAATTATACTCTAAATCCTAAGCAACTTCTGAAACAAAATCTGAAACACAACACTTGGCATCAGATAACATGCTTGAGTTACATATCACATAAAAAGCCAGAGTCTGACATCATACATTATATTTACAAAAGAGTAAAATGATATCAAACCAAAGTAAGAAGAGAAACAAAAACCAACAATTAAACACTTACAGATTCAGTATGCCCAGTCAATGAGTGTACTAAGCTTCCGTCAGATGCATTCCAAACACAAATTCTGCAATCTGCAAGAATATCATGCAACCAGATAAAATAACAATCTTCTAGTATCAAATCATGAAAGAAGATTACAACGGCTGCAGCATTATCCTGACACTTGCACAAGAGTTGTATGATACCAAGAACAATGCTTAAGTAATTAAGGGTTTGCTTAGTAAAGAAAATGATTTTACATTTTCATCACTTGTCCTATTACTCATAACAAAAGAACCTAGTTGTTTTCAAACATTTGCACGTTAAAGGATGAAAACACCGAAAAGTTGTTTTCACTCTTTCCTCTTCAAATCAAATATTTAAACACAAAAAATAACTTGAAAACAATGTGATGGCTATGAAATCTTTTAATAAAAATATAGAGTAAAAAAAGTTTTTTCAAACCAAGCCAGCCCCAACTAATCATAAAGTGATTTCAGATATTGAAAAAGGTGAGAACTTGTCCAGTGAAAAGAAAAGGCTAAAGACAACCCTTTAAGCTAGATACATAAAATAAGCAGCTTTATTGAAGCTGTACAACAAATAATTAACAACTACTTTAACACTTCCCCTCAAGGCAGACTCAAAGACCTAGTTAGAATGTCTATAAGCTAGTCATTAAAGTTGTTGAATTTAGTAATACGTTCCTTGGCAGTAGTTTCTCCTTAAGAAAATGACAATTGATCTTTGTGTTTGGTTCTCTCATAAAACACAAAATTAAACGCAATATGAGAGCTGCATGTTTTATCATACTACAACTTCATGTGCTTAACTTCACAAAATTTAAACTCTTAAAGTTGTTTAATCCAAACAAGTTCGGAAGAGGACAAAGCCACAAATCTACATTTAGCTTCTGCAAATAGTCAACCTAAATTGTATCACAATACCCTCAGATTTGAGTATTTCCCTTCTCCTCATTCAATAATTCATGTTTTAGAGTCTTTATCACACATCTTAGAATGCAAATCACAACATTACAATGGTCAATGTGATGATTATGTATGAATAGACTATTGAATAGACTATTAAAAACTCCATCTGCATAAGAAAATCAGGTCTTAGAATAAGGTGATAAATGAGTTTGCTCACCAGCCTTATATATCTCTCTAAATATGGAAAAAGTTTTACCTTGGTCTACTGTTAACTCCTGATTTGGATCCACATGATTATCAATGGGCTTGAAATTTGCCAATAAATTATTTCAAATAGCCAAGGCCTTTAGTTTGAAAATGGTTGAATAAATGCTCTTTTAGTTGAGAAATCTCGATGGCATCATTTATTGCAATTTTTTTTGTGTACTCAACTTTTGGGTTTGGATTTTAGGCAATTGCTTTGCCTCTTCTTTGTATCCTACAAATGCATCAATAAAAGTCCTACAATGCAAGCATAACACACTGTACTTTCTCCATCTCTCCATTGTCTTTGGTAGTCATAGTTGTCGTTCCCATTGCCAATGTATTTCAGTGTGAACCATCTCTAGTGGTTGTTGGTTCAAAACATCTCCGACACGTTGTCTTCCCTATGCTGAAATCACATTAGTTGTTGTCATTAATCTTGTCGGCATCTTTTGATCTTGTTTCTTCCCTTGTCCTCCCAGTCCATTATCAATAGCTTCCACCTAGGGCTTTTCCTCCTCTCCTCAACTCTGTTTGTGATTGTCTTTGAAATGGCTTCTCCCTTTACTGTTACGGAAAAAAACGGAGTTGATTGGATCACCACAGCAAAGCTCAACTAGGAAAACTGGTTATATTGGTCCACTTCCATGGATTTATGGTTCCTAGGTCAAGGATACCATGATATTGTTAGTAGGATATTAAATGTACTACAGAAGGTTCAAAGCTGTCATCGAACCCTCATT
This sequence comes from Vigna mungo, assembly GCA_036885675.1. NCBI lineage: Eukaryota > Viridiplantae > Streptophyta > Magnoliopsida > Fabales > Fabaceae > Vigna > Vigna mungo. The sequence goes on along the minus strand of CP144699.1, from coordinate 609,572 downwards.
GAAGCTGTCATCAAATCCTCACCAAAGTTGTCATCAGACTCCCACCAAAACTGTCACCGAACCGTAGTTGGAGTTGTTGCCGAACTTTTTCTGGAGTTGCTACCAGACCTTTTTGGCAAAGCTTTCGCCAATGCCATCGTCAAAATTGTCGTTGTCATCGCCGCTACCACCTGTAGAGCTTTTTGTCTTATTGTTCTCTTTTAATTAAGAGAGGGCTAAGGAATCTTTGTTGTTTACTTAAGCATGGTGGCTCCACTAAGCAATGTTAAGCTTGTAACTTTAGAGATACATGAACTACATGTTGAAATTAGAAGTCTCATACCGACTAGAGATAATGTCAATTTATAATATATATATATATATGTGTGTGTGTGTGTGTGTGTGTGTGTGTTGTGTGTGGATGCAAACCACACCTTAGAAATCATTTTGTAAAGTTGAATTAGGCTTAAAGTCCATGTCTTAACATGGTATCAAAACCATGGGTTAGAGTCTATCTTAGCGAAGTTTATTGTTTGATGGGTCTATTGTTCCACCCACTACCGAGACCACTCATTGTGTCTAGTCCCACGTTTGAGATGTATGTCTCTACACGACGAGACTGTATTGGAAGTCTCGTATTGACTAGAGATAAGACTAATTTACAATATATAAGTAAGTGCAAACTTCACCTTACAAACCAGTTTTATAAGATTGAGTTAGACTTAAAGTGCACTTCTTAACCGTTTGAAATCTTTCATGGAGTCTACCAATAAGTCACCTTCTAGTACTTGCTCTCTTGCCATTATTGGTAAGAAATTATCTTATAGTCTAAGTTAGTGATATTGTTCTTACAAGAAATTATATCACTAGAATTGCACAATTAAAAAACATTTATTCAATCCATTTCAAACCAAAGATCTTGGCTATCTAAAATACTTTCTTGGTATGGAAGTGGTGTAATAAAAAAAAAATGGTATTATATTTTCACAATAAAAATATACTCTTGAAATTTTGGAAGAGACATGCTTGGAAAACTGCAAGCCCATTAACAGTAACTCAAATCAAAAGTTAGTGAGACCAAGGAGAGATTTTCTCAAACCCGGAGAGATGTAGGAGATTGATGGGAAACTCATTGATCTCACTATTGTAGTGGATGAACACTGTGGTGAACAGTGCAATATGGGGGATGGCAGCAGACAGCAGCAGAACTCAACCAAAATAGGAGACAAGATATATGGGGTTCAACCCACTCTAATACCAAGTTGAAGACTAGATTTTGGTGAAAATGCTTTGAGTGAAGAAGCACTCAGCCACATCCCTACTTATAATCATTCAGATTGAAATTACATTTAAGAGCAAAAATTAAACCATGTAGCTATATTGGATAATGATAAGCCATTATACATAAATTTTCCTTTTTAGCTACCTATCCGACATATTAATTCCCTGGGATTAGAAACAAAACCAACTAACCCATAATAGCTGCAAGAACAAAGCGGTTGTCAAGGCTCCAAACAATCATATTTACACCACGTGGAGTTGGTAGAATTCTCTGACGAGGACCACCTCTATGAGGTTGAGGAGGCATAGGTGGAGGTGGAACTCTTAGATGATATGCCCGTGTCCAGCGACCACTTTTTCCCTGAATGGAATAATTTTAACAAATTGAAATATAAAGTAGCACTCACTATCCAATAATCATTAGCTTTGGCAATTTGAATAAAAATGTAGGCCAACAACTCTAACTATCTGTTAAAGAGAAAGATAAAGTAGTTGGAAATTATATTTGATGAAGACTTACATGTGATCTACGAGATCTAGGAATCCATATTATAGCACTTCCATCACGAGAGCAGGTAACTATGTTATCATGATTCAACCTGGAACAAAATATAACATTTCAGATATTAGATCATAGAGAAGGCACAGAAAATTAAGAATATAACATTTCATGTTGTGAAAAGTAAAGAAGGGTGCCAGCAGTTAGATCATTTTAGAAGCTACTTCTAATTCACAAACACACCAGGAATTTTTAAATTTGGGAATATTTTCCTCCTTCCAAGTTTCTGTTGTGCAAAACCGGGATGCAACAGCACAACCACTGCAAAATAAGGAGTGGCAGACATCAGCATGCTAAAATTTCATTTATCAATGATCACAACAAACTTCTGCAACATACTAACCTGAATTGCACATAATTCACATCATTCTCATGGCCAGATAGCACGTCTATCTCATGATTTGGTTGGTCACTATCATCTGTGCTAAGTTTACAAGCATTCCAAACCTGACAAACCTTTTAGGTTAGCTTAAAAAATTGTGAAGCTGGATATCTTGAACAAAGTTATGTTTGGCTTTCATCATTTTATACTCACCATATAGATGTCATCAATATGTTTCATAACAGATGGATAAATATTATATACCAAAAAGGTTCAAGCACCTCAAAACTATTTTTGGGGTAAATTTCAGGTCCAAAAAAAGCAACCGACTGTATGTATTCTTAGCACTAAAGAAAATGCCCAATGACCATGTCTAGGTGGTCAGAAAACGGTTCAAAGCTAAGCTAGTAACACACAGGCCCTAACAAATGATTGAGAAAGTGGGACGAGGGATCATGTAGCACTAATCAACATGCAGTGATGTTTATCATAAATGGACAATAGAGGCTTGAACAGGGATAGAAAAAGACGTTTACTAATAGAAAAGGAATATCTTCTGATTCTTTGAGGTTATTTTTTCCTCAAACCATCAATTCACAAACTCGCCAGAACATCAACAGAAAGGTTAAAGAACAAAAGTGTAAGAAATAAATACAAATTAGTAGTTTCTAAAAAGAAAATAGAGCCAACATTTACCTTAAGCAGTGAATATTAAAGAGTTATTTATGCATGTCTCTTAACTACAGGTAAGCGCTTACAAACACAGACACACAAATACATACCCTAGCAAGATTGTCAGAGCTACCAGTTACAAAGACAGTTCCATTAGCATTATATGCACAGCAAAAAATCTGATGGCTCTGTGGTACAGTACTTGAAGATGGGCCACTGCTCTTCCCTAAAGCCAATAAGGTATTCCAAATTAGTTCTTTTCACCAATAAATCAATCAATAGTTCACACAAGAATCAACTAACCAATTACAGAATCTGAAGGCCTTGGAATATATAATCTTGGACTTGATTGGGTATACCTTGCATCCCATATCCTACAAGTTCCATCATCAGAGGAACTGCAAAGTAAACAAAATATCATGTTATTTATAACAGAAAACCATGAATGTCGAAGGGTGAGGATCATTCACATAAATCATGCCAGAATAATGAATGCAGACAAAAACATGTAGCCTGAAGCTGAAAGGGAAAAAACTCCAGTGTCATAATCACAAAACATAGCATCGGCAGTTCAAGGCATCACTAGAAGAAATCAAAGAATCATGATAATCAATTGGTGGAACAACCCAACTGACATGGATCATCTCTCAGTACACAATCATTAACAACTAAAATAAAAGGAAAAATAGGAGAGCTTTCATCAAGAATTTGATAAACAAATGAAAGAGACAGTTACGAACTTCACTGTATGCAATAATAGCAGGGTGATATATAGTTCACATAATTGCATTGCATGTCTACTGCACTGAGAAAGCTTGCATGTTATTTCAACAAATTGTAGTTAAATATACATCACACTGAATTGGCACCTTCAATGTTACTGACATGACATAGCATTCACATTTCTGGGAATAAGATTATACTATCAACTCCTTTTTTTTCTGTGCAGAAAACTTACGATAAAAGCTGGTATACAGCATTTGGTCTGGGACTAAATGCTATGGCTGTAACAGCTCCAGTATGTCCCCGCAATACTGATATTGGCAAGCCATCTGGCAAGCGCCACTATGAAAATGAAATAGTCAAACATAATGTAGCCAAAAAAATGCCTGGGAGAAGGGATAAAAAAAGGAAAACAATAAACTTGCTTAGTAACATGAAATCTTACAACTCGAATGACACAGTCATTTGACGAGGATGCAACTAAAGCATTGTTTGAACTCACAGCCAAATCAGTGATGTCACCCTATTAAATAGAGCATGTAGTTCAATCTATTGGCTAACAAACATTAAGGCAATGTATATATCTATACAAACTGAAGGATACATATTTATAGTATAGAAACAGACTCACATCATGTCCACGGCAACTGGCCAAACAATATGCAGTTTCCATTGACCAAACCTTTACAAGTCGGTCATCTGAACCAGTAATCACATACCTTCCAGACCGATCAAATATAGCTGTAGAGTATATGTTAAACTAAACTCAGTTGCATGTCAAGAAGCAGCAAGCCTCCAAAAAGACATGAAAAAACCAAATGGAATACCCAAGACTAAGATAGGGCAGAATGAATTCATCCAATCTTGGAATAGATACAGTAATTGAGTTCATTCAAAATGTCCGATATATTTGGAAGGAGGGGAAACAAGAATCTCCAGTGTGTTATTTTAGAGCAGTTTATTATTCATTTTAAGTGTACCCAATAGCCACTTGACCCTCTTAAGATTTTCCTGTCCTTTAAAAAAAATCTCTCCTACCCACAAAACATATCTCAGAAACCTAAACACAATAACCACACCTTGTTGTGCATCTGAAGTATTATTTGACAGAAATAGAAACAAGTCATAGACTTGGAGACAAACATGTTAAAAAAAAAAGCAGGACTTTGGAACTTCTCACCTTACCAAATAGAAACAATCGGAGGGTTCTAGAGGATATATCCAAATATGGGATTGATGGAACCATTGTAAAGTATAAGAAAATGTTGGTGGCCAAAGAAACCTATGGATGTTGGAAGTCTCGTATCGTCTAAAGATAAAGTCAATTTATAATATATAAGTGGATACAAACCTCACCTTACGAACAGGTTTTGTAAGGTTGAATTAGACTTAAAATTCATTTCTTAAGATGGTATCAGAGTCATGAATTAGAGTATATCCTAACGAAGTTTGTTATTTATTGGGTCTATTGTTTCACCCGATATCGAACCAATCATTAAAGTCTAATCCCAATGCTTGAGATGTATATGCCTCGACATGAAGAGTGTGTGTTCCCTCGTTGACTAAAGATAAGGTGAGTTTATAGTATATAAGTGGGTATAAACCTCACCTTACAAACTGATTTAAAGTCTACCCTATAGGAGCCTTGCTCAAGGAAAGTAGTGTGCTTGCTACTGTATTTTCCTACATCATTCAATACTCAAGAGGCTAAATTGATTTGTCAAAAATATATAAGCAACTCTACAAGTTGTATTTAATCCAATCCTCCATGAATGAAAACATAGAGATAGATTGTCATTTTGTTAGAGAAAAGGTTCTTAGGTAGCATTTGCAACAAACTTGGTTCATTTGTCATATATGCTCCAATTTGAAGGGAAGTATAAGAGATCTTATTAGATATTTGTAAATAGGAAATCTTGTAATTTGGATACATTTTAAATTTCCATAATTATTCCTTATTGTCCTTTGACTATAATAAAGATTGAATGTGTACAAATTCTTGTAATCCCATTTATTCCTGTCAGAATCCTATGATTTATGTTGCAGCTAATATTTCTCTGTACAGTTTTAATTACATAACTAGAATTAATTGCATTCAATATTTAAGAGGATAATTAGAATGATTAATAGGCTAACAGTATATTTAATATTTATTGTATACGACCAATGATCATGAATTGTAGGAATAGATAATATCCATCAACAAATTAGGATTTTCGGTTATTATGTCTTTGTATTCTATTTAAGAGCAACTGTTCCTCTATCAATGATGTCAAAAACAGTTTTCCTGACATTTATGTATATGTTCTACCAAATCTGAATACAATCCCTAAAACACTGCAGATAATTTAAATCACCTTTACTGCTTTTATGAGATTATTGTTTCCCTTAATTTTTCTCCCCAGCTCAGTTTCTTTACTTTCAAGAGGTGGAAAATGGAGCTTTGGTTAATCTTAACCAATGGATGTGTCTACTATAATCACTAAAGGAAAAGGAAAGTAAACAAGAACACTTTTCATTTCAACAAGTGTACTACTAAGTTAAACAAATAGGTCTAAATGTATGCTCAAGTGTTTACTACTGTGTAAAATAGCGTACCACAATAAACAGCATTGCGGTGTCCTCTTAACCTCTTGATATTTTTCATTTTTTGCACCATGGTAGAAGGTTTTGCAATGGCATAGCATGCAGAACGTATAGATGGTGCACGGTGATGTCTTGGGAAACCACCCCCGATTTCCCTCAAATTAAGCCCATGAACTTGATTGGCTTTCATATGAGGCCAGCGCATGTGAGGAGGTGGCCGTTTGACTTCTTTCATTTTATCCCTATCATCTGTAGTAGAGAAGCAATATAATCAACAAAGAATTTATAAAGAAATGATAGATACAAATGCAAAAGGAAGAGAAGTTATCTTAAGCTAAACCAAGAATGAAATGGAGGGAAAAAAAAAGAACACAACACATGCAACAGCCAAAGCCAAACACTACCCTATGCCAAAGACACCCCATTAAAAAACCATTAGCAGAAGATAAAGAAGCCAAAAAGAAAAAGAACACAGCACATGTAATGCAGAAGACAAAGTCAATCTGTCAAGAGATCTACCAAACAGACCCCAACCCCCGCCCACACACACACACACACATAAAAAGACCAATTGTAGAATATATCAAAGAAGATAGGAGAAATAATCCCAAACGAAAGCAATACACTCAATAAAATTTCTAACATCTAACATTTTTTACAACCACATGCACCAAACAACAGCAAATCAAGAACAACCCCAAAGCCTTTTGCCACCCAAAATGTCTAAGTTAACAAGCAGTTACTTGTGGAGATTCTTAGGGCAAACCCAATTTTCACCAAAAGCACCAATCAATTTACTACACAGAATAAAACTTTCATTTTTTCCATAATTAACAATCAGTAAATTCATAATTCCGAGTAAGAATTTTCAAACCACCTAAAGTGTGAAAAGTAGATAATGATTTAAAGAAAAAATGAAGAACACGTACAGCTCAGCAGTGAAAATGAACCACTTCCTAAAAGTGTAGGTACATCAGCCGCATTTGGGGCATTTCCAAGATTCATACCCAGTGATGGAATGGTTGTACTTAATAACAATTGCTTTAAAAGCTTTACCAGGTGATCCTTTTCAATATGAGGATACCTGTATAATATTTAATTACAACATCAAAGAAGATATTATAAAAATGAGTGGTGCATAAAGGAGGATACCCATATAATAGTTAATAATTAACTAAAAATCACCTAAAAATCATAAGGAGATGGGATACATAAAAATACCTCTCCATTAACATATTGTAATTTAAAGGGAATGATAGACCATCATCATCTTTGTCTCCACTACATGCTCCAGTCTTTGAATACCACGCATGATACCTTCTAGGCAAAAGTTCATGCTCAAGAAGCTCATTCCAAAATTGTAAAGAAGTTTTATGACATGGCCCAGCTGAAAGAAAGTGCATAATGAGAAAATAAACTTCCCTCAGGTCAATATCCACATCCATGTTATGATTCTGACATGCCGTGTCATGCTCAGCTTTCTTAGGCATCTTACTGGAAAAGGTCAAATGTTTCATATTAATGGGAGGTGCATGACCAGAAGGAGCATACTTCTGCAAAGCCATATTCCTGTAAAGCGCCAGAGGAACAAATAAAATACTAATCATATAAATTGTACCTATAATTGAGTAAAATAGTGATAATAATTTAATAAAATAATAAAACATTCGTAGCGTACAGAGAATGATAACATGCAGAGAATGGCCAATATTCTAATTTTGAATTCATTTATCAAAAAAGAATAGGATAAAACATTAGAAGCATTTTCTTTTGCGTACTTGTTTCCCATGATTCCACTGTCCCAAGAAAAACAATGATAATTATCAATTTCCATCCCATCATACCTTCACCCCCAAACACAAATTTTAATTTTATCACAAAATTAAGCAGTTAAGCAAGAGACATGACCAAATAGCAGCTAAAACCACCAACCCTGTCTAATACTAACAGCCTTGACAATACAGTTGTAAGATACACACAAGGGCTTCCCAATGTCACCTTAAACCCACAAGCAAAATCCATGAAGTCCAAGTCACAGAAAAAAAGTTGCAATTACACAAAGGCTTAACACGATATGAATAACATCAGAAAAACAAAAAAAAAATGTTTAAATGAAAATGCAGCTTATTTATCTTCGTCCCCGAGACAGATAACAATGTCATTCAAAGGAAGGGTTCCTTTGCAGAAGAGAGAGAGTAATCTCCATCAGAGACAAAGACTGCCTTGCTGGAAATGAAAAGTGAACAAATAAAATGGAATGTCACAAATAAAATTTAAGACCTTCACAAAGAAGGTAAAGTATGATCCAAATATAAACCAAGTAATCATCTCCTCACAAGTTTGTTGATCTCTTAATTGTTTCAAGCAGGAAGGTGTAATGAAATGAGAGAACAGTGAGAATGAGATCACACTACCCTTACAAACACAGACAGGGAGGAAAAAAGATCAAACTAAAGCAGAGTTTGAAGGTTTTGACTAAGTCAGCAGTAACCACCCCAATACTTTAGTGCTTTAAAAATCAATTTTATGAGATTGAGTTATGTTTTAACCTACTATCTAATATGACAATGCCTATTCTAACGAAGTTTGTTGAGCCTATCATGTCACTCACTATTAGGCCACTATCACAGCATCCACAAATATTCAGTCCCACGCTTAAGATGTCAAGTACTTGGCATGATGGAGTGTGTTGAAAATCTCACATTAAATAAATGAAATCAAATTAAATATCTAAAGGGAAGAAAATTTCACTTTACAAGTTGTTTCTATAAAGTTGAGTTAGACTTAAATCTAATTCCTAATAAATTGTAAGTGAACTTTTTGTAAAGCCATAAGTAACTCAATCACAGTACAAAGAAGATATTCAGATTCTGTAATCTTTATTTACTTTCAAAGAGGTGAACCAGCAAGCACATTCTTCCAATTTGATACTCTAGCATTCCGGTGCCATTTTCCACTCCACTTTCATAATTAAGGTTGCACACATCAACCCTCCCCAAACCCCACTAGGTGCCTCATCAACTGAGTTTCCCACTTTATCCCTCATCCAGCATACCTTATCTACATTATATGTGGCATATGGAAATGCTCAACCATCAGAAAACCCTTAATTGTTCAAGCAACACATTGCCGAAAGCTACTAGCCCTTCAAATATTTTAGTTTAAAACAGAAACTTCCACTCCAGTGCATGGTCAGCCATCAAATCCAAAAACATTTGTCAACATAAAACCTATCCAGCATACACACATAAAAGTCTACACATAGAACCGAGGTAGGTCAGCACACAAGTAATTAAGCACCAAAATGTCAGTCCTACATTCACACTCAGAAACTACTCAAATTAAAAAGCAAATGATCTGCAACATTAGACATTAAATGAAAATAAACATTCTCCGTTTTGCAAAGAAATTTTCCCACTTAAACTCAAATTCCATTCAGCATCAATCAAA